>JAAAKG020064809.1:0-17641 GCA_010014905.2 Druon quercuslanigerum
TAATTTATTTCTAAAATAAAAATCAACATATAAAAAAATTTATCACATTTCATAATTCTCTAAAGACCGAAATAAATACATAAATAAATAAAATAAATAATAAGGAAATATAATTTTTGCTAAATATTAATGTAAGGTACCATACTGAATTCAATATGAAACATTTAATATTTTAGGTCGATATATAATGCAGTTTCAACAAAATAGTTAATTTTTGAAAAACAAAAAAGATTAGTTTTCTGTTATATAGTAAGTTTTCAACAAAAAAATAAATTTTTGTTAAAGAATGGTCAAATTTTCAACAACCAAAAATGAACTTGGACCACAAACAGCTATAATTTTAAAAAAATAGTGAAAAAGACTATTAAAAAATTTTCAACCAAGAAAGATAAATTTTAAACCAAAAGGTTCTTTTTCAATCAAAGACTCTTCTACGATAAAATTAGGACTTTAAATCCAAAAAATCAAATTTTCAATCAAATTAACTAAAGTAAGAAAAATTAATATTGAAATTTTTTGAATAATTAATGAATTAATTAGTTTTAAACAAGAATCTTAAATTTCAAAAAAAAAAGATTTATCAACAAAATACATTAACTTGAAATAGAAAATAATACATTTTTACCTTAAATAAAATGGTTAAAATTTTTATTAAAAAAAATATTTAAAAAAAAAAGGATTTTTATCAAATTAGGTGAATTTTAGACCAAACCATTTTTTACTGAAATCAAGAATCTTCAATAATAGAACAGTTCAAATTTCAGTAAAAAAAATATGTAAAATAATTTATTCCTCAACCAATTAAAGAAATGTTTAACAAATCAGATCAACTTTCAACCAAATAATTAAATTTTACATTAGAAACAATAAATTTTCAAGCAAGAATCTTAAATTTCTAAAAAAAAAAGATTAACAAAAAATTAATTTAAAACAGAGAAGAATAAATTTTCACCTTTAATAAAACAGTTAAATTTTTTATTGAAAAAATAATACTTTTAAAAAACAAAAAAAAAAATGAATTTTTATCAATTTAGTTCGATCCTAGACCAAATCTTTTTTAACTGAAATCAAGAATCTTTAACCAGAAAAGTTAATTTTTAGCAAAGTAGTGCAATCTTGAATAAAAATAAATAATTATTTTTAACCAGGCAGTTTGCAATGGAAAAAATCAATTTTCAAGCAAGAAAATTAAATTAAAAAAAAAAACAAATCCATTATATTTTAACTGAGAAATTTAAATCTTCACCTCAAATGAAAAGATTTAATTTTTAATTCAAAGAATTATATTTTACAAAAAACGCAATTTCAACAAAGAAGTTGAATTTTGAATTTTGAAAAGAATCTTTGATAAGAAAAATTAATTTTTAGCAAAGTTGTTTAATTTTTTAACTAAAGAAGTTAAATTTTTATTGAAAAATGAAATATTAAATTGGATAAATAATTTTTGAGCAAAGACAAAAGACTTTTTAAAAAGTATTGAAAGTATGTTGAAATTTTGAACCAAAGAATAAATTTTCTAGCAAAATAGTTGAATTTTTAACAAAAAAGATGTTTATTTGAATTTTTAAAATAGTTGCTTTTAATAAAAAAAGAAGATATTTTAGCAAACGATCAATTTTTAAGAAAGAATCTTCAATTTCTAAAATTTAAATTAAAAATTTTTTTTAATTAAAAAAATTAGTTTATTAAAAATTCAAATGAATTTTTATCAAATTAGGTAAATGTTAAACGAAACATTTTCAACTAAAATCAATAATCTTCAACCGAAATGAAAAATATTCAAGCAGAAAAATTAATTTAAAGAAATGTTCAATCTAAAAATGCGATTTTCTCCCATTTTAAATAAAAAATTTCAATTTCAACCAATTTAAATAAAAAATAGTCAAATTCAACGAAAAATTTTTTTAAGAAACAATTTTCAAATAAGAAATTCAAATTTATAAAAAAAAAAGAAATTTCAAAAAAATAAAGTATTTCCAAACTGAAAGTAATGAATTTTAAAATAAAATGAAATAATTAATTTTTCAATAAAAAATTAACTTTGACAAAATACAATAAATTTTTAACAAATAAGGTAAATTTCAAACCAAACATTTCCAACTAAAATCAAGAATCTTCAACTGAACCAAAAAATATCAATTTTAAATAAAAAATAGTTGAATGCAATGAAAAATTTTTTTAATCAACATTTTTTAATCCTGAGTAAATTTTCAAGTAAGAATTTCAAATTTGTAAAAAAAAAGAAATTTCAAAAAAATACATTAGTTTACAACTCAAAATAATAAATTCTCAACTAAAATAAAATAATTAATTTTTCAATAAAAAAATTAACTTTTACAAAATACAATAAATTTTTAACAAATAAGGTCAATTTTAAACCGAACCATTTTCAACTGAAATCAAGAATCTTTAATCAGAAAAATTAATGTTTAGCAAAGTGGTTCTATCCTGAATAAAAAAAGATTAATTTTTCACCAGGCAGTTGCATTTTCAACGAAAAAAATCAATTACCAAGCAAGAATATTAAATTAAAAAAAAATACATTAATTTTTAACTGAGAAATATAAATTTTTACCTTAAATAAAAAAATTTAATTTTCAATTCAAAGAATTATATTTTTACAAAGAATACAATTTCAAAAAAAAGTTGAATTTTAAATCAGATCCTTATCTACTAAAATCAAGAATCTTTTATGAGAAAAATTAGATTTTAGCAAAGTAGTTTAACTTTTAACTAAAGAAGGTAAATTTTTAATTAATATTGAAATAATTAATTTTAAATTGGATAATTAATTTTTGAGAAAAGAAAAAAGATTATTTAAGAGTATGTTGAAATTTTGAACCAAAGAATAAATTTATAGCAAAATAGTTGAATTTTTAACAAAAAAGAAGTTTATTTGAATTTTTAAAATATTTGTTTTTAACAAAAAAAAGAAGATTTTTCAGTCTTATAGCTTAACACTGAATTTATATATACTTATTTTAAGTCAAGCATTTTTTAACAAAAACAATCAGTTTTCAAGAAAGAATCTTCAACTTCTAAAATTTTAATTAAAAACTTTTTTTTAATTAAAAAAATTATTTTTTTACAAATAAAAATAAATTTTTATCAAATTCGGAAAATTTTAAACTAAAATCAAGAATCTTGAACTGAAATCAAAAATCTTCAAGCAGAAAAATTAATTTCAAGACATGTTCAACCTAGAAACGGGATTTTCTAAAAAACAGTTCATTTTTCAACCAAAAAATATCAATTTTAAATAAAAAATAGTTTAATGCAACGAAAAATTTTTTTCACAATTTCAAATTTCAAAAAAAAAATAAAATAATAAATTCTTAACTAAAATAAAATAATTAATTTTTCAATAAAAAAATTAACTTTTACAAAATACAATAAATTTTTAACAAATAAGGTCAATTTTAAACCGAACCATTTTCAACTAAAATCAATAATCTTTAACCAGAAAAATTTATTTTTTTGAACAAAGAATCAATTTGTTGCCAAAATAGTTGAATTTCCAACCCAAGAAATAGACTTTACAAAAAAACAGTTTATTTTTCAACCAAAAAGGATTTTAATTTGAAACTAAAAACAGTTGAATTTAATTTAAAAAATACGAATATTCAACAAAATATTTGAATCCTTGGCCAAAGCAGATTAATTTTTGACGATTAACAACTAAAAACTCGTAAGTGTAGAACTGTTAAAAAATATTTATTTAAAAAAAAGTTTTGAACATAATGATTAAATATATATTTTGTACACTATAGAAGATTTTTTTGGAATAGCGGTTATTTATATATCCTAATTTCAAATTATCTTATCATAATACAGTTAACTCCCGATATAAGCACGGTTTTGAGCATGGCTTGTATTGGCCTTGAGCTTATCTCGAGTGAATTTACAATTAAAGATGCAGGGCCGTCTAAGTCATTTTCACTGGATTTGGATACGTATTCTAAGTTTTTTAAAAAGTAAAATTCCTTTTGGGACGTGAGGGAATTAAAAAAAAAACGACCGTCTAATCGAACTAACGGATCCAAATATTTCTGTTCCTCTCTCTTGCAAGTAAATACACCTTTTTTGCCTTCCTTCATCTCCCTTTTGTGTGACGATTCGAAATTGCTTTCGTTAATCCTCTTCGATATCCCCACTACTGCCAAGTCAAGAAAAACCTGTATATAATCTCTCTCTCTCTCTCTCTTTTTTCTACCTCGGCGATCCCTTACCACGAAATCTCTTCAAACCACATGATGATTCTTTAAGAAAATTTTTTAAGTTAATCCATTAACCCCCACTACCCCCAGTGACACCACTGCTACACACCGATTTTCGTTCAAGCACACCAAGAAGAGAACTTTTGAAAACAGTAAAAAAAACGAATTCTGGAGAACAAGATCAAGATCTATGGCTTAATGTCTCTGTTTATTAATTTGAAAAGAAATTTGTTTAAAAATTTTTTAAAATAAACAATTATTAAAGTTAAAAATTTTATTATTATTTTCACTAGCCGAAATTTTAGATAATCAGAAAACTGCATAAAAAGCAGTTGCTTATCGGTCAGCACTTTGGATATTTTTCAATAATATTAATACCATAAAATCTTGTAGAAGCTTTCTGCTACGTAAGAGATTTACATAACGGGTAGCCGTAACTCATTTGAATTTCTAATGCCTTCATCGCTGTGGAGAGACTTGGACTTTCCGCAAGTGATATGATGAAATGTATAATTTAACATGAAGTGCATCAATATTGGGGTGGGCCAAAAATGCATTGGAAATTTTTTCCAGAATTTTCGTGCAAGTTTGAGCGCGCCTAGTGCGCGAAACTGTTGGTTATCGCGCTTCGCGCTTGATAATGTACTTACATAACGCTACGCGCTCGGTCGTTGTATTTCCCCCACAGTTGTGCAAGGTCAACGACTTTAATTTAGTGATTGTGAATTCTCTTTCGTTAAAGCTCCTTAGACTATAACGAACACATTTTCATCACGCCTCTCGGTGCTTCACACTCGCTTTTGTTCAGAATGCGAACTTTTGCAAAATCCAAAATTCTTCTTCATTTTAATGCTATTTTTTAAGATTAAAACTTTTTAAGATAAAAAGCTCTTTGTTGGATAAGAAACTTTTTTCTAATTATTTCTTTCATATGTAGTGCAGTTTTTCCAAAAACATCTTTTTTTTAAAATTTTTTTACGATTCAAATAAAAAAACTGCCCATTTAATAAAAAATAGTTCTTTATCCAAAAAAATTACAAATTTTTAAATGATCACTTTTTATAGGACGCATAGTTTTTGGTTTTACCGTAAAAATAAGATTAAAAATTAACAAATAAAATTTTCGAAAAAACGAAACAACCGACGAGAGCAAATAAATTTAAAAAACTTTGTTTACACAAAAAAATCTTTAAATTTGGTCAAATATCAGTTTTTTATAGGACTTGTAGTTTTTGTTTTATTCACGAAAAATAACATTCAAAAAAACGAAATAAATTTGTTTAGAAAAAGACAAGATTCAAAAAAAAATTAAAAGCAACACTTTACTTAGAAATATTTTTCCCCTAAATTATATCTACAAAATTTTTTTAACCAATTAAATTTGTAGAAAAACGATTGAAGTTGCAATAAAATGTTTATTAAAAAATGTTTGTTTTATAGTATGCAAACTTTATTATTTATAAAAATCAGACAATGAAAATAATTTCCAATTTGTCAACTTTTTACTTACTGAGGTAATAACTAATTATTTAGATAAACAAAAATAACTGTTCAAAATAATAAATAAACAATAGAGATAATAATTTATTGAAAACTACTCTTTTGCAAATATACATTTCTCTAGGCTGTAAAACAGATATTTAAAATATTTTTCGAATTTTCCATAAAATTTACTAAGAGCCTTTTTGTTTAAATTATTATTATTATTTATTATTTGTTATACCCAAGGTCAAAGAAAAGTTGAACATTTCAGAAAAACTCGAAAATTTCTAGCATTACTCTGAGAGAAGATAGTTACAAACAATAATAAATAAATGAATAAACAGTCATGTTTGTTAACTTCCATGAATTATTATCTAACTACGTAAAAAGTGAACAAAAAGTTAAAATTACCCAAAAAAAATCAACTTCTAGCCTTATTATAAAATAAGATAGTTAAAAACAATATTAATTTGTTTTAACAATTATAGTTTTAAATTGCAATAATTATTAGTTCCTTTACAGTGACAATTTGAATCTTCGATTTTTTTTATGGTATTTTCAATACAGAAAACCAAAATATTAGGGCTTATCAAAAAATTGAGAGAACTTTTATTAAAATAGTTTATTTTGTAACCAAAGAGTTTAATTTTCAACCAAAAATACGAATTTTCAACCAAGAATATTATTTTGTCCCAAACTCAACGCAAAGTACCTGTACAGGAACCTCGGAGGATCCTGCACAGGTTTCTGTATACGCAAATGCACATGAACCTGTACAGGAAATCTTTACAGTTTTCGTACAGGGATTTGGCGAAAGAACCTGTACAGGTAATCTTCACAATTTCCGTAGAGGAATTAGGTGAAAGAACCTGTACATTATACTGTAAAGGAATCTTTATGGAAGCTAAACTTTGAACGAACCCGTACAGGTGCCTTCACATAGTGATTTTAAAGCTGGGTCCATAAACAGGAACTTGCTTAAGAACTAATACACGAAGGTTCGCTAGTAGTTTGTCTTTCTGTATAGTGAGTTTGGCATTCAAGGAAATAATAAAAGACAACATTATAGCTGTGAGCAAAATCAGGTTTTGCAATATCTTCCTATACAGACACCTGTACAGGAATCTGCGGCATAATTCACTTTTCAAAGAAAACTGTACAAGAATATTTACTGGATCATATAAAGCTTTCTTTGTTGGTACAGGTACTTTTGCAGAGTCATGTACAGTTTCCTTCGTCAAATTCCTGTGCAGAAACTACCAATATTACCTGTACAGATTTATGTACACGATCCTCCGAGATTTCTGTACAGGTTCCTTCAGTAAAATACCTAAATTTCAAACCAAAAAGTTATTCTAATACAGCACTATTTAAATTAGTAAAAAGCTAATGACAATTATTAGTTGTCTACTAATTCAGTAAAAATAAAATAAAAATTAGTCATGGAAAAGGATCCCAATAAAGATGAAATATCACGAAATAAATTTAAGCGAAATTTCTCAACCCTTGTTCCGCAGAATCAAGGCTTATCTTCCTTTTATAAAGATGACAGAACTAAAATTAATAAAATAAATAAAAAATAGATAAAATAAATTAAAAATTTTTTATTTCTTCAATTTTAACTATTAACCATTTTAAATTCTAACGATTTCGAATTTTTGATTTTCCTCTTTTAACATTTGCAATAGGAAACTGTTCAATTCCAAGGATATATTAATAAAAATTCTTAAATTTTAGTTATTTTTTAAATTAAAAAGGAATTTTTAAATTCTAAATTTGCCAAATTATAGGAATTCCAAACGTAAAGCATTAAAATAAAAGAATTGTTTTACTTAAAAATTTTATAATTTTAATTGTAAATTAAAAATATTGATTTAAATAATTTACACTTTAAAATTCTTAAATTTCAGCAATTTTTTGGTGAGTTAAAAAATTTATAACACAAGCTTTCAATTTAAAATATTCAAAATTAAGAAATTCTGAGTTTAAAGCACCAAAATTACAACAGTACAGGAATTTGGTGAAGGAACCTGTACATTATCCTGAAAAGAAATCTGTACGGAAGCTAAACTTTGAATGATCCTGTACATGTTCCTTCACAGACTGATTTTAAAGGCGGGTATATAAACAGGAACTTGATGAGGTACCTATACATGATATTCACTTAAGAATTAATACACGAAGGTTTGCTAGTCGTTTGTCTTTCTCGGAAGTGAGTTTGGCCTTCAAGGAAATAATAAAAGACAACACTATAGCAGTAAGCGAAATCAGCTTTTGCGTTGTCTTCCTATACAGAACCCTATACAGGAATCCGTGCCTAAATTCACTTTTCAAAGGAACCTGTACAAGAACATTCACTGGATCATTTAAAGCTTCCTTTTTTTTGGTACAGGTACTTTTGCAGAGTCATGTACAGTTTGCTTCGTAAAATTCCTATGCAGGAACCACCAAGATAACCTCTACAGGTTCATGTATAAAAAATTGGTTAAAACAGATATTTTTTAAAGTCTAAATTTTTCTTTTAAACCTCTTTCACGTTTCTGTCCTTGTCCAGTGTAAAATTTTGAGGATGAAAAATTAATATCCTAGCAATAAAGAGAGAACTTTTATTAAAATAGTCCAGTTTGTAACCGTATAGTTGAATTTTCAATTAAACGCTTAATCTTTCAAGCTACAAAGAGGAATTCTCAACAAAAATACGATTTTTCGACAAAGAATATTAATTTTCTCCCGAACTCAACGGAAAGTACCTGTACAGGAACATCGGAGACTCCTGCACAGATTTTTGTGTATGCAATTGCAGATAAACCTGTTCAGGTAATCTTTACAGTTTCTCTACAGGAATTTGTCGAAAGAATCTGTACAGGTAATCTTTACAGTTTCCGTACAGGAAATCTTGACAGTTTCTGAACAGAAATTTGGCGAAAACACCTGTACATTGTCCTGTAAAGGAATCTGTACGAAAGCTAAACTTTGAATGTTCCTGTACACGTACTTTTACAGAGTGATTTTCAAAGTGGGTCCAGAAACGGGAACTTTCTCAGGTACCTATACAAACTCGCTTAAGAACTAATACACGAAGGTTCGCTAGTAGTTTGTCTTGTTTGTAGTGAGTCTAGCCTAAAAGAAAATAAAAAAGACAACATTATAGGAACCTGTACAAGAACCTACACAAGAACATTTACTGGATCATTTAAAGCTTCCTTTTTTGGTACAGGTACTTTGGTAGAGTCAAGTACAGTTTCCTTTGTCAAATACCTGTGCAGGAACCACCAAGATAACCTCTACTGGATTATGTACAGAATCCTCTGAAATTCCTGTACAGGTACCTTTAGTAAAATACCTAAATTTCAAAGCTAATTAGTTTTCTACTAATTCAGTAGAAATAAAATAAAAATTAGTCATGGAAAAGGAACCCAATAAAGATAAAATATCACGAAATAAATTTAAACGAAATCTCTTAATCTTTGTTCCGCAGAATCGAGGCTTATCTTCCTGTCATAAAGATACTATAATGCAGTGCTCATCAGTCACTTTTCTGCCTCTTCCTTTTAGGTTGTTATCAACCCCTTTGGTATGCAAAAAGCATGAGTGCATAAAAAAATTGGATAAAACAGAAATTATAGATATTGTTCAAAGTCTAAATTTTTCATTCAAACCTCTTTCACGTTTTTGTCCTTGTCCGGTGTAAAATTTGAGAAAGAAAACTTGATATCCTCACAATAAAGAGAGAACATTTATTAAAATAGTCTAGTTTGTCAGCAAAGAGTTGAATTTTTAAATAAACACAATACGAATTTTCAACCAAGAATATTATTTTCTTTCGAACTTAACAGAGAGTACCTGTACAGGAACCTCGGAGACCACCGCACAGGTTTCTGTACATGAAACTGCACATGATCCTGTACAGGAAATCTTTACTGTTTCTCTACAGGAATTTGTCGAAAGAACCTGTACAGGCAACCTTTACAGTTTCTGTACAGGAATTTGGCGAAAGAACCTGTACATTATCCTGTGAAGGAATCTGTACGGAAGCTAAACTTTAAATGATCCTGCATTGGTTCCTTCAAAGATTGATTTTAAAGGTGGGCCCATAGAGAGGAACTTGCTTAGATACCTATACATGAACTCGCTTAATAATTAATACACGAAGGATTTCTAGTAGTTTGTCTCTCTCCATAGTGAATTTGGCCATGAAAGAAATAAAAAAGACAGCATTATAGGAACCTGTACAAGAACCTGCACAAGAACATTTACTGGATCATTGAAAGCTTCCTTTTTTGGTACAGGTACTTTGGCAGAGTCAAGTACAATTTCCTTTGTCAAATGCCTATGCAGGAACCACCAAGATAACCTCTACTGGTTTATGTACAGGATCCTCCGAAATTCATGTGCAGGTACCTTTAGTAAAATACCTAAATTTCAAACCTAATTAGTTTTCTACTAATTCAGTAGAAATAAAATAAAAATTAGTCATGGAAAAGGATCTCAATAAAGATAAAATATCACGAAATAAATTTGAACGAAATCTCTTAATATTTGTTCCGCAGAATCGAGGCTTATCTTCCTGTCATAAAGATACTATAATGCAGTGCTCATCACTCACTTTTCTGCTTCTTCCTTTTAGGTTGTTATCAACCCCTAAGATATGCAAAAAGCATGAGTGTATAAACTTAAATTTTCGTGGATTATTTACTCCCACATTGGTGTCACGTGAGAAAAAAAGGGGAATGGAAAGTATTTCATGCATACGAATTACAAGTTGAAAAATATGCTGTAGCAATCCGAATGCGAATCAGAAGGGTGACAATCTACGTGGGAGGAATAAATCCGTCTCTTTTATTCAATGCGTGGACAAGGATACACAGGATTTAAATGGGAGCGGTTTATCGTGATTGTCCCGGAATCCTGGAACGAAAGCTGGATCCAAAAATATACAGCATTTCTAGGGATGAAGTGACAGTTGGTTATTTTAAATTGATGGTAAAAAGAGCATTAACGGAGATTTATTTTTTTTCGAATTGGGGAGGGTAATCGGTACAATGGTTGGCCACCCTTCAATGACTAACCACAGTATTTAAATATGCTTAGCAAGGTGTCTAGCGATTCTAAGGAACTAAATTAGGGTCTCAATGGTTTTTCAGGGCAAGAAATAAAACTTTTGCTGATCTTCTTTTTCAGTAAATAATCAAATCACCGTTTTTTATGTTTGTAAAAAATAAAATATTCCATTTTTTATTGGCTAACAGTTTTTAAAGAAAGCAGAATCATAAAGAAATTAACTTTGTACTTTTTGCGAAGATTCAAAAGTTTTCGAGAAATCTTTGGGAATATTTCCAAATCTTTGCAAAGTCTTAAAATTTCTGTTAAATCTCTAAAAACCTTACATTTTTTAAAATCTGTAATCTTTGTAAACGTTTTTGAAATTGTCATGAAATCTTTAAAATCCTTGTGAACTTTTTTAAAAACTTCATGAATAATTTTAAAATCTTCTCAAAATTGAAATCTTTTTAAATTGCTTAAAACCTTTTAATCGTTAAGACTCTTTTCAAAATTTTTTTAATTCTTGAAATCGTTTTAAATCTTTATGATTTCTTTAAAATACTTCTCAAATCCTTTTTAAATCTTCTGAGATTTTTTGAGATAACTGGAATGAAATAATTTGAAATTTTCGAAATTTTTAACATTTTGTGCAATGGTTCAAGTATCTAGTTTAAAATTTTTAAATCATCGCAATCTTTTAAAGTTTTAAAATCTGTGTGAAATATTCAAAATCTTTGTCAAAAATTTTTAATCTTTGTGAAATCTGTATGAAATCTTTGAAATATTCTGAAATCTTTGACATCTGATCTACTGCACCCTTTTCAAAATCTGCAAAACCCTTTAAATCTTTTTAAAGTTTTTTTAAAGTTCATTATAAAATTATAAAAGCTTTTAAATCTAGTTAACACGCCTTTTTTAAATATTTGAAACCTTTATTAAATCTTTAGAAATCTTCAAAAGTATTTTTAAAAATGTTTTGAAGTCTTTTGAATGTTTTAAAATTTTTCACATCTTGTCTAAACCTTTTAAAAACATTAAAATCTTGATATGTTCCCTTGACTGAAGAATCTTTGTTATTTAAAAATTAAACTCTTTTGTTAAAAATTGAAATATATTTATTGTTGAAAATTCATATTTTTTCATTGAAAATCAATTTTTTTAATTAAAAATTTACGTATTTTCTTTTACTAAACATTTACTAAATATTTTTCACTTGAAATATCAAATATCAAAACTTTTTATTGAGAAAACATCTTTTTTTTAATAAAAGATAAACTGCCTTGTTAAAAATTCCTTTTTTAGATAAGATTTATCTTTTGACTTAAAAATTTATCTCTTTAGTTGAAAATAATTCTTTTTTGTTTAAAAACTTAAATGTGCTACAAAGTAATTGTTTTATTGAAAATTTAATTATTTTGTTTCAAAATATGTTATAAATTTATTTTTCTCATGAAAAATTTAAATACTTTATTTTCGGTTTTGAATTTATATTTTGTAGTTGAAGATTCATTAATTTTATTCTCGATTCGTCTCTTTTGATAAAAATAAATATTTTGATTTGAAAATTCAACTGTTTAATTTCAAAATTTATACTTTTTGGATCCAAATTCAAATACATGATTAAAAATTCCTTTTTTTCTTAGAAAATTGTCTTTTTTGGTAAAAAATTAACTCTTGGTTTAAAATTTTATTCCTTTTAGTTGCAAATTTAATGGTTTTGATTAAAAAATTTGATTCAAAGTAGTCAAATAAAAAAAAAATTTAACAAAGAAGTTTAAACAAACATGAAACGAAGTTGTTGAATATTCAACCAAATAGTTAAATTTTTATTTAAAAAAATATAAAACTAAATGTTTTCCAGAATAAAAATTAATTTATAGCAAAATGAGAACCAAAAACATTTTTATTTTTGATTGTTTTTAATTTATTCTGTTTATTCGGAATATTCACAATATTTTATTCAAAAATTTTTAAATATAAATTTGACTTTTAAGGCTTTCAATATGAAACGAAACTATTTTAAAAGATTCAATATTGAAAATGTTCTCAAATTTTTAATATTTGAAGTTCATATTACATAATTGTAAAATTGTAAAACTAAAAAAATTAAGAAATAAAAAAATCAATATTTTTTTAATTTAACCTTTTGAAGCGAAAAAATTTACTTTTGTGGCAAAAAAATTAAAGTTTCTTTGAATTTCGCATTTAAAGCTATAATTTTAAATTTAAATGAAATAAATCTTCAAGATCTCTAAATCAAATAAAAATTTTTGATTGAAGATTCTTAGCCAAATTTCTTATTCTTTAAGGCAATATTTTAAAAGCATTAAAACTTTGATTTTGCCTCTTTTTCCTTTTTTCCAAAATTAAAAGTTTAAAGAAATTCAAAGAGTTAAAATTTAAATTTTATTTAAACTATTTTTGCTTAGTCTGTGAATGATCTGAATGCATATTTGTCACAAGATTCTGACTCTTTTTCGCTTTTTTCTAGAATTAAAAGTTTAAAAAAAATAAAATAATTAAAATTAAAAATTTGTTTAAACTATTCTTTCTTAGTTCTGTGAATGATCTGAATTCATATTTGTCACACGATTTTGACTCTTTTTCCCTTTTTCCAGAATTAAAAGTTTAAAGAAATTAAAATAATTAAAATTAAAAATTTGTTTAAACTTTTCTTTCGTAGTTCTGTGAATGATCTGAATTCATATTTGTCACACGATTTTGACTCTTTTTCGTTTTTTTCCAGAATTAAAAGTTTGAAGAAATTAAAATAATTAAAATTAAAAATTTGTTTAAACTATTCTTTCTTAGTTCTGTGAATGATCTGAATTCATATTTGTCACACGATTTTGACTCTTTTTCCCTTTTTCCAGAATTAAAAGTTTAAAGAAATAAAAATAATTGAAATTAAAAATTTGTTTAAACTATTCTTTCTTAGTTCTGTGAATGATCTGAATTCATATTTGTCATACGATTTTGACTCTTTTTCCTTTTTTCCCAGAATTATAAGTTTAAAGAAATTAAAAGAATAAAAATTTAAAATTTGTTCAAACTATTTTTTCTTAATGTGTGAATGATCTGAATTCATATTTCTCACACGATTTTTACTCTTTTTTCCAGAATTAAAAGTTCAAATTTTAAGTTTATTCTGTTCGTTTAAAAAGTCTACATTTACATTTTAGGTTAAGAGTTGATCGTTCGCTGTTAAAAATAGTATTTTTTTGTTTAAAAATTAAATGATTTTTCCGAAAATTAAAGAATTTGGTTAAAAAGCCATACTTTTTTTTTAAGTTTGTCTTAAGCAGAGAATTTGCTTTGTTAAAGATTCAATTATTTGTTTCCAATTATATATATTATTTTTGTATTTCGTATTTTCTGCCACAAAATCAATTTTTTTCTAGAAATTCAAGTGTTTGGTGGAAATTTGTATTTTTGGACAATCCGTCTTCTTGGGTTAAATTCATCTAGTTTTAATTTCAAATTCAAATTTTGTTCTAGGAATATCACATATTGCATTTTTTATAGAAAATAATTCTTTGTGGGTAGAAAATTTTTCTCCTTGGATCGAAATTTAAGTTCTTTGAAAAAAATTAGTTTTTTTTTTGTAAAAAATAAATTTTTTTGAGTGAAAATTTAATTAGTTTCGTAGAAAATTCAACTAGTTTATAAAACATTTTTTATTAGGAATAATTTTTTAAAAGAAAATGTAGATACTACATTTTTGCTAAATAATTTACTTTGGCGTAAAATTTAACTAATTGTTAAAAAATTTATATTTCTCATTAAGAATTCATCTTTTTTAGTAGAAAATTAATTATTTTGTTTGGAAATTTATTTATTTGGTTTAAAATTTAACTGTTTTGCAGAAATATAATCTTTTTAGCAAGAAAAACACAACACTTTTTTTCAAATTTATTGCCATTTTTGACCAAAAATGTTTTGTTTGTTAAAAATGCGTCTCGTTTTTTTATTTAAAATTTCATCTCCTTTAGTAAAAATTTCACTTTTTTTTAATTTAGTCAGACGGTTCTTTATTTAAAACAAAAATCTTTGCTCAGTTTAAATATCAACTATTACTTTTTTCTTTTGAGAATTTGGGCTGCTTAGTTAATTTATAAAAAACAGTAATGATGAAATTTTTTTCTTACAATATTTTCATAATTTTTCCACACAAAAATTACCGTGCAAGAATATTTTCTTGATCCTGAAAAATAGGATTAATCTAAATGCATTTTCTTGTTTCCAAAAACTATTTTTTAATACCATCAAAATTCAACATTAATTCGATGAGATCTAGAATATTAGATTTCTTACTGAGTTTATAATTAAAGGCATTAACTCTGAGTTTGTTTCGGTACTTTCGAGCATTTGCTAGTCCTATGGGAGTATTTTATTCAAATTATTTTAATTTATGTTTAGCACATTGCTCATGAGATGAAATATTCTGAACAACAACATTTTCAACGATACAAACTCTTAATTGTTCTGTAAATGTCACGTTCAAAATAGCAATAAAATTACAAATAATAGCTAGCGCTTTTTTAAAATTATTTTATCTTTTTTTTTTCTTCAGAACAATATGAAAAAAGGAATTTTGCACTCATGGTTTTGAGAAATAACATTCTGCTGCCATGGGTGCATAGTTATTTTTTATATTTTTTTTATTTTGTTAATTATTTTTATTTCCTTTTTTGTTTACTAATTATTAAATTAAAATATAATTAATTTTAATAGGGTTACAGTAGTCTGTGACTTTTATTTTAATAAATGATTTTATCCCGGCAAGAATTAATGGCAAAAAAATTAAGTTAACATATTCAAAATTAAAGAGTGTTTAATTTTTTAATTTACAATTAAAAATTATTTATGTTTTTAGTGTTAAAATTAAAAACTCTATAAGTTTGATGATTTTCATTTTAAATTTATTCTTCTTATATTTTCGGCAATGATCCGTTTCTTAAATATTTATAATTTCTAATCCAGAAACAAACTCCTAAGATTTTCAAAATATTTTACAAAAAGGCTTACCTATACAATTTTAATTAAAAATCCTTCAATGTTTATAATTTTACATTTTAAATTTTGTAATTGTAAAGATGTATAAATAGAAAGTCTAAAAAAATTTAAGAAATAGATGATCAAAATTCAATTTCTCACTACTCAATTTTCCGAATTGAAAAATTTTTGCATGTAAATCATCAACATTGTAGCATCTTTAATTTTGTGTAACAGTTCTTTTTAAAAAATTTTTAAATAACCGACAAAAAATTAAAATTAAAAATAAAACAGAAGAGATAAAATGGAAAGTTCTTAAATTTTGAAAAAATTGACCTTCAAAATTTATATTTAAAAGTTATGCAATTATTAAGTTTTTTTGGAATGGAGAAATTTTCTAAATTAAAAATTTTTATTCCTTCAATTTTAACTATTTACCATTTTAAATTGTATCAACTTCCAATTTTTACTTTTTCAACTTTTAATATTTGCAATAGAAAACTCTTCAATTTTAAGGATATATTAACACTAATTCTTAAATTTTTGTTATTTTTTCAATTGAGAAGAAATTTTTAAATTTTAAATCTTCCAAATTATAGAAATTTTAAACATAAAGGACAAAAATTAAAAAATTGTTTAAACTCAAAAAGTTCATACTTTTTAATTGTAAATTTAAGATATCAATTTCAATGATTTACACTTTTAAAGTCTTAAATTATAGCAATGTTTAGTTAAAAAATGTTTTATTTCGAATACTTGCAAATAAGAACTCTTCAATTTTATTTATGATTTATATAATTTAGAAAACAAGTTCTTAATTTAAAACATTTAAAATTAATAAATACCGAGTGCAACGCATCAAAATTGCAACAGTTGCAACAGTTTAAATTATTAATTTTAAACCTTGAATAATTTGTTATTGGGAGTTTTAAAAATAAGGACTCTTTAATTTATAAAAAAAGCTAATTATTTTTTCGACAATAATCCATTTCTTAAATTTTTATAATTTAAAATCCAGAAACAAACCGTTAAGATTTTCAAAATATTTTACAAATAGGCCTATCTAAATGATTTTCAATTGAAATTCCTGTATTTCTTATAATTTTTAATTTAAAATGGTGTGATTGTAAAAATACATGAATAAAAATTCTAAAATTTTTAAGAAACAGATTACCAAAACTCTAATTTTCACTACTCAATTTTCCAAATTGGAAAAATTTCGCAAGTAAATAAGAAAAATGGTATCTTCTTTAATTTTTTCAATAGTTCTTTTTAAAAAATTTTAAATAACCCAAAAAAAACTAAATCAAAATTTTTTGAAAATGCAGTTTTACAATTAAACATTCTTCAATTGTGAACATTCAAAAATTGTTTAATTCAAATTATAATAATTTAATAGTAAAATTCAAAGAAAAACTTAAAACTTACATAATTTTTCCTTGAAAAATATTTAAAATTAAAATCTGTTTAATTTTGCAGATATGCAGTTTTTGGAATAGAGAAATTTTCAACATTAAAATTTTTTTATTTCTTTAATTTTAACGAATTACCGTTTTAAATTCTAAAAATTAGCAATTTTTCAACTTTTAACACTTGTAATAGAAAAATATTTAATTTTAAGGATATATTAATACAAATTCTTAAATTTTAGTTATTTTTTAAATTAAAAAGAAATTTTTTCAATCATAAATCTGCCAAATTATAGGAATTTCGACCCTAAAGGACGAAAATTAAAGAATTTTTGAACTCAAAAATTTCATAATTTTTAAATGTAAATTTAAAATATTAATTTAAACGATTTGCAATACTTGCAAATGAAAACTCTTTACTTTTTTATGATTAAAAAAATTTAGAAAACAATTTTTTAATTTAAAGTCTTTAAAATTAATAAATTCCGAGTGCAA
>JAAAKG020064820.1:0-17640 GCA_010014905.2 Druon quercuslanigerum
GGGTGAAAAATTCATATTTTTGTTGTTAAAGATTTGTCTTTTTTGGACAAAAATTTACTTATTTTTGGAAAGAATTGTCTTTTTAAATTGTTTAAATGAAAATTTAATAATTATTCCATTTTTGCTTGAAAATTAATTTTGTCGATAAAAAACTAATTTTTTTAGGTTAAAAATGTATTTCTTTCTTTAAAAATTAAACTGAAAATTAAACTCTCCCATTTTTAGATCAAAGTTATCTTTTTTAGTTTACAATTCTAAAATATATATTTAAAAACTATATGGTTAAAAATTCGTATTTTTCAGTAGATTATTATTCGGCTTGTTCAAAAATGATTTAAAATTAACCGAGTTTGTTGAAAATTCTTTTTTTTTTGGCTACAAATTAGTTTTTTAACAAAATATTTAACTATTCCACTTTTTTAACTTTTCTTTTTAGTTAAAAATTTATTTCCTATATTGAAAAATTGAACTATTATCTCTCTGCTACTATGTTAAATAAATATTTTTTATTTTCTTTTAGTTAAAAACTCGTTTTTTTTTTGCAGAAAATTATTTGTTTCAAAATTTTTTTTGTGCTAAAAATGTAATTATTCTATTTTTTGCTAAAAATTTATCTTTTTTAGTTAAAAATTTATCAATATTTCATTTGTGGTTGAAAATTCATCATAATTTAATATTTATAATTTAGTTAAAAATTCAAATTTGTGAAATTCCGAAGTGCGCAAGAAAAACTGACCAGTAATTAAAAATAATAATTTTTCACTTTTCAAACTAAAAGACTTATAGTTTAAATTTGTTTCGAAAATAAAGTATAAACTTTGATAATTAATTTGGCTACAAAAAAAAATTTTTTAATTTAACTAATTTGAATTTTCGCGGGACATTGACTAAAGCAGCTCGAGCCACCTACCGACTGGTAAACCTAACTTTGTTCCGGCGTGAGTGTAGTCAACTTTAGTCGGCCTCTCTTCAGTCTTCTCCAAAATTTTTGAGAAGAGCGGGTAGTTGAATAAAATAGTAAAAAGTGGCTTTTACCGTGTAAAATGGCTAATTTTGACTTGACATTCCGGATAGGGCAAAATCTAGATCGACATTTAGTGTTTCCTCTTTTGGAATTTTTGTCTGCAAAAGAGGTACGCAGTTTGACATTTTCGCATTACTGTATGCTTCCATGTGGCACTTTGGTTATGGAATAAAAATGTTTTTTCCAGATTTACGATGAAAATGAGCTGCTCCAGGTCAAGCTGGACATTCTTAGCAAAACTAACATGATTGATTATGCCATTGATATTAGGAAACAGCTTTATCCCGATTTGGAGGTTCCTGCGGTAAGTCGGTGACAACCTAACCTCAAATTTGAAGCATACTTTTCTGTTTAATGTGCTTTTATAATCTTAGCGGCTTAATAATTTCAGACTTATAAGCTTAAGGAGACTTTAAGTATTAATACTTTCAAACTTTAACGTCTTATTATATTTTTTTTTCTTAATTTTATAGTGCCATAAGTTGGGTTTTCCAAGAACGAGAAATTAAAAATTAATTATTAATTATGTATTTTTACATTTTTATCTAAACGAGAAGGTATTATTTTTATGAGAAGACTGAATATTGCGCTTTTTTACATTGAAAGCGTTTAAATTTTCAAACTATAAACAGACAAAAAATATTACTATTAAAAATTAAAAACTGAAAATGTACATGTTTGGACGACTTATACAGAGTAGTTCAACTGTCAGTCAGATAATTGTATTTTCAACGAAAAAAGGTGAATTCTTAAGAAAAAGTGTAATAGTTGTTATATTAAGAAAAAAGAGATTTTAATTTTTAACCAAATCGGGTGAATTGAATAAAAAAGACGAATTTTAACAAAACACTTAAATCCTCAATAAGTAAGATTTTTCCGTTAATAAAGAAAAAATTGAGTGCAATTATTTAAAAAAAAAACAAATTATTAAATAATACATATAGTTTTTATCAATTTTTTAAAAATACTTACATTTCTATCTAAATAGTTTAATTTTTAATCGAAAGTAGAATAGTTAGATTTTAATTTGAAAAAATTAATTTTCAAGACAAATAGCGAATATTTTACAAAAAGGATGAATTTTCTAAGGTATAGATAAATTTTTAATTAAAAAATATAATTTTTTATCTGAAAAAAGGGAAGTTGCAACGAATTAGTTAATTAATTTGAATTTTTAATCAAATAATTACATTTTGCAAAAAAAAGATTTCAACCAAGAATATTAATTTTCAAATAAAAAAGACGCATCTTAAATGAATTAAATCCATTTTTGACCAATTATTTGAATTTTTGTTACTCAAAAGATCAATTTAAAACAATTTAATGGGTGATTTTACATTAAAAACCAGTTAATTTTCATTAAAATAGAAATCTTCGATAAAGCATTTTAATTTTCAACCAAGAAAACTAATTTTCTGCATAAAAAAGACTAATTTTCAAGCGTAATACGTGAATTTTCAAGAAAAGTTAATTTTTTTTTAGTGAAAAGGGTAAATTTTGAGGTAAAAATGAGTTTTTTACCCTAAAACTAAGTTTTCAATAAAATACATAAAGTTTTAACTGAATAATTGAATTTTTGACCAAGAAGATTTATTTTCCACCAAAAAAGAATAATTTTGAACAAACTACATACATTTTCAACATATTGCAAAAAAAAATTGTTTACCAAGAAGATGAATTTTCTGCAAAAAAAAAATTTCAACAAATTACATAAATTTTAAATCAAATAGTTGGATTTTTATTACTAAAATATAAATTTAAAACTTTTGAAATTGGCATTTTCATTTACAAAAATTAATTTTCAATAAAAAAAGAATTTTCTACAAAAACTTTGAATTTTCTACTAAATTGTTGCATTTTCAAGACTAAAATATGAAGTTCAAGAAAAAAAGTTAATTTTAGTCAATTTCCAAGACAAGAAGACGAATTTTTGTTACACAATAGTTGAACTTTCGAACCAAAACTAGAATTTCAACAAAAAAGCTTATTTTCAACCAAACATTTGCATTTAAAACCAAAAAAGTTAGCTTTCGACAAAATGTTTAAATTTTAAACATGGAAGATTAATTTTCTACTAAAAAAAATAATTCTGAGCAAAAAATATGATAGTTGATATTTTAACCCAGTCACAACAGATTAATTTTCAACCAGGCATTTTCATTCTTTACTAAAAACAATGATCTTTTTATGAAGCAGTTGAATTTTCAATCCAGAAGATTAATTTTCTGCAAAAATAAATTTTCAATTAGATAGTTTGAACAATGGATGTTATGGTAGACCAATTTTATTTGATTAATTTTTAGTATATATCTTATTCGTTTCTAAATTTTTTAACTATATATATATATAGATATTTAACCTAAAAAAGGTACAATTTTAATCAAAAATTAAGTGGTTAAATTTTCATTTAAGAGAAGCAATTTTCAATTTAAAAACAACGAATTTTTCACGAAAAAGTTTAATTTTCTATACATTTTTAATAGAATAGTTAATTTTCAGCCTTACAAGTTGAATTTTTAATTCTAAAGATAAATTTTCAGTTAAGAAAAATTAATTTTTAACCAAAAAAACAACGAGTTGTGTACTAAAATTCTGAATCTGCAAAAAATGAACTTTGAATAAAGTAGTTAAAATATCAACCAAGAAGATGATATTTCATTTAAAAAAACTTTAATTTAAACTAAGTAACAGCTGGTATTAACCGACGAAAATGATTTTTTCAACAAAATATTTGAATTCTTACCTGCAGCAGATCAATTTAAAACCAAAGAGTTGCATTTTTAACAAACAAACAAATTATTTTCTACCAAAAAGACGAAATTTAAACAAAATACATAAATTTGCAAGCAATTATCTTAATTTTCTATTTAAAAAATGAATCTTCAAATAAGGAATAAACTTTTAACCAATAAGATTAATTTTCTGATAAAAAAGACAAATTTTCAAAAAAATTACATAAATTTTTCACTAAATAGTTCGAACAGTGGATGTGAAGGTAGTCACATTCTTTTTTTTATGAATTTTCGATTTATATTGTACTCATTTCTTAAATTTTGTAACTAAATATTTGATTTTTAAAACAAAAAAGATCAGTTTTTAACCAAAAATTAGTTACTTAATTTTTATTAAGGTTATTTTTCAACCTATCTGTTAAATTTTTAATAATATAGTTAAATTTTCAGTTAAAGAATTAATTTTTAACCAAAAAAGAGATGAGTAACTAGAATTAGGAATCCTCGGTAAAAAAAATTAACTTTTAAAATAGTTCAACTTTAAACTAAGAAGTTAAATTTTCAACGAAAAATGTAATAGTTGATACTTTACAAAAAAAATTTTTAATTAAAAATAAGTGAATGTTGGTATTAACGGGGGAAGACAAATTATTCAACAAAAAAACAAATTTAGTTTTTCCAAAAATTGGAAAATTTTCAAATATGAAGGCTTTTAATTGTAAATTGTTTAATTCTGAACAATTTATGTAAATAGCAGAGTCTCTAATTTTTCAAGCTTAAACTGCAATTTTGATTGTCCTGAATGTATGGGTCAAGTATTAAAGTTCTTCCTTCTTTAAATTGTACAATTTTTAATTATACTGAAATTAGGACCAAATAATTTTGTTGTCCAATTTTGAACAATTTAAATTTGAAAATTCGCATAGATTTAATTTTGGGAGATCGTTATTGATTAAGTACTGTTTCTAAGTATTCCAAAGAAATAATTTGAAAACAGAAATGATTGGAAAACACACAAAAATATGACTGAGGATAACCTACTTTTTCTGTTTTTGTTTGCTTCGCCGTTTAAAATTTATTTCCAAAGTAGTTTTGTCAACTGAAAGCTCTCAGATCATCAAAACCTTTTTTGCTGCCGTATAAAAAAGGATTATAGTGTAAAAAAAACAGAACGTAAACAACTTATTATTCATGAGAATAACAAAATGATCAACAAAACCATTTTTTTCTGCGCAATTTACTAACATGTAAACACAAGCCATTTAGCAATCAACTCCAAATTAATTGAACTTTATTAGATATATAAAATTGGGACAGTTAAAAAATATATAGTAAATTTAAGAAGAAGTATGGGTGAACAATTTTTAATTGAAATGTACAAAGTTAAATACTATTCTCTAAACAATAGGTGTGTCACGCAAATATTGAAAGCATTGTTGACGCTTTTCCTCAATGCTGATTGGTTGGTTAATTGGAAGAAGTCAAAGGGAAGAATATTGCGAAATTCACACACATAATTCAGTTTTATTTGACGGACAGTGACAAAGAATGTGACATTTGTGAGCATAATAAAACGCACAAAAATTTGATATTTATCAATGTAAAATTTCATTATTAAAGAAAGCCAGAAATATTCCGCAGGAATTAAAATTTGTATTTTACTTGAGCAAAAGTAATTTTTTTTCTAATATCAATAAAAATTGGTATTTTTACAATGGGTGCAAAAATTACAATTCTTCAATATATTCATTACATTATTGAAATTTAAATAATTCTTTTTGAAAACCAAAACTTATCCCGTAAGGTTAACTTTAGCTTCCCAATTCAAAATTAGAACAATTAAAAAAATTTTTGATTCTGTCATATGACAAATTTCACTTTAAAATTGAGACTTTAAAAGTTTTCTATATTTTCCGAGATGAATATCTCTTGAAGAGATCAAAATTGCCCAAAAATTGCTATTTTCAAGTTTGGAATTTGATTACGAATAACTTGAATTTATTGTTCGTCATTTATATGCTTTTAAAAGTTATAAGTACCTCAATAATTTAATTTCATTGCAAAAATTTTTATTAATTTCAAACTTAATGATTAAATTTATTTTTATATTTTTGATGGCTCAGATTTCGGAATGTTCTGAATAATTTATTTACCATTTAATCAGTAAGTTTATGATTGACATTTTTTTCATAACAGAATGAAATTAGTCTATTATTTCAAAATTCAAATTTAGTGGTATCGAGTAATCAAATTTGAAATATCAGGCGTGCTACAAAATCCAAATTTCGGAATTGTCTGACTTCTCCCTAATGAATTTTTCATTTACCCTGACCCTTAACAATTTTTCGAGTTCTCAACCCAAAAAGATTAATTTTCAACCAAAAAATTGGGAATTTTTAACAAAATCTTTAAATTTTCAGCGAAAGTAATTAAGCTTCGATTAAAAAAATTAATTCTCAATCGAAAGTACAACAGTTGATATTTCCTCAAAAAATACGATTTTTTAACGAATTATTCCAATTCGTAACCGAAAACAGGCTAATTTTAAATTTCATCAGAAGAGTGGAGTTTTCAACCAAGAAAGATTTTTCAGTCAATAAAGAAAAAAAAATATATCATCCATGTTAAGTTTTCAAGCCAAAAATTTGCGTTTTGTACGAAAATAATTTATTTTTCAACCCAGAAAAATGAGTTTTCAACAAAGCTAGTGAATTCTTAACAAAAAAAATATGAGTTTTTTAAGGGAAAAATGGAAAAGATATATTTTCAATAAAAAAAATATTTTTAACCAAGAAGATGAATAAATTTTCAGTTAAAAAAAATAATTTTCAATTTCAAAAAAATAATATTCAAACAAAGAAATGAATTTTCAAGTAAAAAAATAATTTGTTTTAAAGAGAATTAACTTGTAACAAAATGCATAGATTTTCAAGCAAATTTTGAACCTTTAAAGGAATAATGAATTTTCAACCAAAAAGTTGAATTTGCAACTCAAGAAGATAAATAACCATATATAGAATAGTAAAACTTTCTGTTCAATAAATTAATTTGCAACGACAAAAATTCAACAAAATTGTTCAATTTTTAACAAAGAAAAAAGGTTTTAGCATTGGAAAGTGTAGTTTTATATTTCCGCGGATGGATTTCCAACGGCCTAATTACTATTTCCATTGTTTAAAAATAAATTCTTTAATTGCCATACATTATTTAAAAAGTCATATAACATTATTTAAACGTATATAATTTCTTGTAAATAGATTAATTTTTCTTTTCTATATATAAAAATATTTAATCTTTCGATAGGATTTTTTAAATTTTCGTAAATAGATTTCAAACAACCTAAGTTATATCCATTTTTAAATCATTCTTTAATGGGTAGAATTCATTAAAAGAGAAAAATTGTTTAGAAATATACAATTTCTAATAAAAATATTGATTTTTCTGTTCTGCATATAAAAATTAATCTTAAATCTTTCACCTTATATATAGTTTTTTCGAATTTTATTTTTTAATTTCTTTAATTTTTTCGGATTACTTGGAAAAGTGCCCAATTTCCCTTTTTTTGAAATTTTATTATTATTTATATTATTTATTATATTATATTTATATTATATTTATATTATATTTATATTATTATTTCTTAACTTGAAAATCTTTTTCGTTTGAAAATTCAACTATTTTGTTAAAAATTAATCTTTTTCGATGAAAATACAACTATTTTGTTAAAAATAGATCTTTTTGGCTGAAAAAATAACTTTTGGTTGATAATCAAAATGTTTTGGAGAAATTTTGTCTTTTTGGCTTGAAAATTCAACTATTTTGTTGATAATTCATCTTTTTGGTTCGAAAATTCTTCTTTGTTGGTAGAAATTTATTTGTTTTTAGTTATGAATGCAATTGTTTGGTTGAAAATAAATCGGCTTTGGATTAAACTATTTTATTGAATATGTATTTGTTTTTTTAGATAAATTAAGCTGTTCCTAATTGAAATTCTTAATATTTTTGAGTAAAATTTCAAATATTACCTGTTTTGGTAAGAATTCGTCTTGTTTGGGTAAAAATTCAAACTATTTGGCTAAAAGTTTAACTACTTGTAAAAGATGTTGTTTTTTTCTACGTGATCTACTTGTTAAAAAATTCATTTCGTTTAGTTAAAGATGCATATTTTTGTTTAAAAATGTATTTTTTTGTTCACATCTTTGTCTTTGTTTTGAAAATTCAACTTTTTTGGTAAGAAATTTAAGTATTTAGTTGTAAATGAACTTTTTTGTTGAAAATTAATATTTTTCGGTTTAAAAGGCAACTATTTGGTCGAAAATTAATCTGTTTTGGTTGATGATTCAACTGCTAAATTTTTCGATCAGAACTTATCTTTTTTGGTTGTAAATCCAACGACTTATATAAAAGTTGATCTACTTTGGTAAACATGTATTTTGTTATGAAAGATTTTTTTTGTTGGTAAAAATAAATCTATTTTAATGAAAAAAAGTTTTTTAGTGTAAAACTGTCTTTAATTATTAAGGTTTTCAATTGGAAATGTTTGATTTTTAGTCGGTCATACATTGAAAGGCCCGCTGTGTAAAATTATACAATTATTTATTCATAAATATTTTTTACTTTATGATAATAATTTTGAACAATGAGAATTTGAAGCAAGAAACACGAACGTTAAATCTAAATGCAAATTTCTTTAATCACATTTATTACGAGTCACCATACACATCATTTGGATAATAAGAAATTAATTTGATTACTTGAATTTATTTATATGATAAACGATAGAAAAATAACTATTTACCTAATTTTAATTAACTGGAAGAAAAGTTTTGTCTTAATACGCGCCTTTCATTAAAAATAGCTTTTTATCCTAAAAATATTTGTAAATCTCTAATATGTTATTTATTTTTTCAATGTATATTGTTTTATTTAGAAAATAGTGTACGATTATTGTGCAATCAGTTTTGAAATTATGTTAAATTTATCACAGGAATTAAAATCAAGGCGAGCAAATGTAGTACAAGAACTGCAACTTCTTCAGAATAATTGTTCTGTTGTTTTACAATTGATGAACAACGAGGACATCATGAAGAAAATGGAAAGCATGCGTGATTCTAAAGCGCTAAACAATTTTTTGACACAAGAACACAATGTGAGGGCACAATTTCATTTTTCAGTTATTTTCATTTTTGAAGAATTAATCATCAAAGCGCTTTTTAAAAATTTAATTATAATTTCTGCAGTTTAGAGTAGAGATGATGGACGACTTTGTAAAACTTGCAAAATACCGATACGAGTGTGGTAATTATTCAGTATCGACGTCCTACTTGTACTTTTACATGCTGATTATGCCACCTACAGACAAGGTACTTATTTTAAAAAAATGTCAGAAACTTAAATTAGAATTTCTCTAGTTTGAATATTAAAAAGTGAATTGTTTTCAGAACTATTTGCGAGTTCTTTGGGGTAAATTGGCCTCTGAAATTCTTGTACAAAACTGGGAAACTGCCCTCGAAGATGTTAATAAGCTACGAGAATACATAGACAGCAATGTAATTGGAAATTCGCTGGAAGTCCTTCAACAGCGCACATGGTTGATTCACTGGAGTCTTTTTGTATTTTTTAACGATATCAAGGGCAGAGACCTGATTATCGAGATGTTCCTCTACCGGCCTCAGTAAGTTTTATTGACACTATTTAACTTTTTGTTCAAGCGATTACAGTATTTTCCTACTTCTTTTTTGAAAAAAAAAATATGACACTAAAGACACTTTTTTTATTATAATCAGGGTGGAGAAATGACCGGAAATTTAATTTAAAGCCCCATAAATTTACTTCTGATCGTAGTAAAATTCAAATTTTGTATTATTTCAATAGAGTTCTAAAGAGTAATATGCATGCACTTTATGTGCTTTGAGAATTCAATGAGCATTTTAAATTAGGATGTAAAAAACGTATTTTCTATCTTTATTAATAATAATTATATTATTTAAATTTCGCGGGAAAATGTATCGCTTCGGAAGTTTGGATTGGAAAAGGTATGAAATTTAAATGAAAAAAGAAGTCAAATTAATAGAAAAATATATTAATCGCATTATAAGAATAGTAATGCAAACAAAATTTTGTTTCTAAATACATTTTAAACACTTTTTCAGTTGAGTTTTCAAATTAAAAAGATAAATTTTGAACCTAAGACAAACAATTTAATTTTTAATTAATCTTCTACCAAATAAGACTTATTTTCAACAAAATAGTTCGCTTATTTTATTTAAAAAGAATAATTTATAACCAAAAATAGAAGAATAAAATATTTAGTTAAAAAATCAATTTTCAACCAAAAAAATAAATTCTCAACGATGTAATTCAATTTGAAATCTAAAAGATGAATTTTCGACCAAAAAGATAGTTTTAATAAAATATATAAATTTTGAACTAAAAAAGATAATTATACAAACCAAAACTGGAATAGTTCAATTTTTTATGTTAGAAAAGTAAATTGAAAAGAAAAAAAACGATTTTTAAGAAAAATTAATTTAAACCTTTTTTTATTAAAATATCAACTACTACATTATTTCTTCAAAATTAATCTTTTTTGGAATTAAATTTTGATTATTTGGATGAAAGTTAAACTCGTGTTAAAAATTAAATTATTTTAGTTAATGATTCATTATTGTAATTGAATATTCAACTTTCAATTTCAAAATTGAATTCCAGTTGAAGATTCATGTATTTTGTGGAAAACTCGTATTTTTTGTTTAAAATTCAACTATTCTAGTTGAAGATTCATAATTTTAGTTAAAAAATTCATCACGTTGTTTAAAATGTAATTATTTTTACTAAAATGAATTTCTTTCTGGTGCAAAATTATTATTTTTTAAACTCTAAATGTAACTTCTGATAAATAAATATTCCATCATTGTAGTTTAAAATGCATGTCTTTGATTCAAATTTTTCAGTTAAAATTTAATTTTTTAGCTGAAAACTTAACTGTCCCATTTTTTGTTAAAAATTTATCTTTTTAGTTCAAACCTTTTGCTTAAATATTTTTCTTATTTAATTGAAAATTTAACTCTTTAGTTGAAAAATCATTTATTTTGTTGAAAATTCTTCTTTTTTAGTGGCAATTAATTTTCTTGGTTGAAAATTCATTATTTTTTTAATTAATTTTTTTGGTTTAAAATGCAACCAATCCAATTGAAGATTCGACAGTTTAGTTGAAAATGCGTCGGTTTGTTTAAAAATTAATTTTTTCAACTGAAAATTTAACTATTTAATTTTTGGTTAGAACAATTTTTTAAATTGAAAATTCATGTCTTCTGTTGAAAATTCTTTTTTTTTGTTTAGTGGAAATTAATCTTGATATTCTTGGTTGAAAATTCATTTTGTTGTTGTTTAAAATTTAAATATTCCAATCGTAGATTCCACATTTTTGTTTAAAATGCATTAGTTTGTTTTAACAATAATTTTCTTAACTGAAAATTTAACTATTTCATTTTGGGTTGGTAATTGATCTTTTTTAATTGATAATTCATTCATTTTGTTGAAAAGTCTTCTATTTTAGTGGATAATTAATTTGCTTGGTTATAAATTCATTTTTTTATTGAAAATGAATCTTTTTGTTTAAAATTCCACCATTGTAGTGGAAGATTCATTATTTTTGTTAAAAATTCATCATTTCATTTGTGAATTAATTTCTCCTAAAATTAAAAATTAAATTATTTTATTTTTCGTTGCAAATTGAGCTATTTTAGTTCAAAATTCAACTATTTGGTTGAAATATTGTATTTTTTAGTTTAAAATTGATCTATTTCTTGTTTAAAATTCAACCATTTCAGTTCAAGATTCATAATTTGATTTGAAAATGCATTAGTTTTTAAAAATTAATTTTCCCAACTAAAAATTGAACTTTTTCATTTTTGGTTGAAAATTGATTTTTTTAAATTGAAAATTAATTTTTGGTTTGAAAATTCTTCTTTTTAAGAGTAAAATTAATTTTCTTTGTGGAAAATTCATTTTTTTTTTAATTTATTCTCTTGTTTAAAATTCAACCATTCTAGTGGAATATTAATCATTGCAGTTAAAAATTCATCAGTTCATTTAAGAATTAATTTTTTCTTAAACTGAGAATCAACCCGTTTCATTTTTGGTTGAAAATTGATCTTTTTTAGTCGAAAAATTCAACTATTTGGTCGTAACATTGTCTTTTTAAGTTGAAAAATCTTTTTTTTAATTTATCTTAACGTTCTTGGTCAAAATTAATTTTTTTCTTGTTTAAAAAATTATTATTTAATAAAAAAAATTAAAAAATAATTTTCTTAACTGAAAATGTAGCTATTTCATTTTTGGTTAAAAATTTATCTTTTATAATTGAAAGTTCAACTCTTTCGTTGGAAATTTATTTATTTTGTTGAAAATTCAATTATTTTGTTAAAAATTCTTTTTTGGTTGAAGATTCATAATTTTTTAGTTCAAAATTCAACTATTTGGTTAAAACATTGTCTTTGTTTGTTGAAAATTCTTTTTTTTTGTATAAATTAAGTTTAATCTTCTTGGTTGAAAATTGATTTTTTGTTTAAAATGCAACTTAATTTTTTTAATTGAAAATTTAGTTTAGTAAAATTAATATTCTACAATACTTTTTCAAATTTGTGGCACTTATTCTTTTTTTTTTATCTCTGAAGTGAGTTCGAGGCCTGCAAATTGCACCCCTAGAATTTGTATCATTTGGTGTATTTACGGGTTCGTGAACCCGGGTTTTGATAATAAAATTCTTATTTTATCAAAACAATGGCTAGTAATTAATTTTTTTACTTCGAAGTACTCATTTTACTTAAATAAATCATTTAGATTTTCAGAAGATGTCTAAAAAATGTAGCGTTTTATTTTCAAAAACCGGCGAAATACTTTTTTCTTAATTCTACCAAAACTCTTGAGTGGCGTGCTACAGTCAAAGAAAACCGACTTAGGGCATCCCTATTTTTTTACTGTGCCAAAAATCAGGGATCTTTTTGAAATCAAAAGAACTTTGTGCGCTTTGAGAGAGAAAACCCACGTTTTTTGACCAGCATAACATATATTTGCCTAAATTTATTTAAATCCATTTATTTATTTTAAAATTTAATTAATTATTTTTCAATACAGTTATTTGAACGCCATTCAGACAATGTGCCCTCACATTTTGCGTTATTTGGCTGCGGCTGTCATTGTCAATCGCTCAAGACGGTCTACGTTGAAGGATCTGGTGAAGGTGATCCAACAGGTAAGATTTTCATAATTTAGAATCATGTCACGATAAATCAGGCGTTGTCTAAAACTTGGGTTTTTCTATTTTTTTTCCTTCAAAAACTAGGAATCCTACACTTACCGGGATCCAATCACAGAATTCTTGGAGCACTTGTATGTAAATTTTGACTTTGATGGTGCTCGCCAGAAATTGCAAGAATGTCAAACTGTCGTGTGCAACGACTTTTTCCTAATTTCCCTGCCAAACGAGTTTGTCGAAAACGCGAGATTGATGATTTTCGAAACTTTCTGCAGAATTCATCAATGCATCAGTATCGAGTAAGTGGTTTTCTCATTTAATTTGATTCAGTGATGGGAATTTTTTATTCTTTTGTACAATAAAATGTCGAATTAGAAGTGTATTTATATTTTATTAGTCTAATACTTTCTTTTTGATAATTACGATATTTTAAAAGATGCTATTTACAATTTTTAAATATCTTGATATTTTTCATGTCTGAAATCTTAGAAGCCAGTCTAAACCCAAACTTGTAAATTATTATTGATCTAGAATTGTAAATTGTCGAAAGAATGATGATTTTGAAATGAAAGAGTGAATTATTCCCCAAAAAATTACAATTTTGACTTAGAACGGGGAAGTTTCGAAAAGAATTTTTATTTGGAAGAGGGAATTTTTCAAAAGAATCATAATTTTAAAAAATAAGATGAGGGATTTTCGAAAAGATTTATGATTTTGACATGAAACGGTGGATTTTATGAAACAAAATTACCATTTTCACTAGAAACGTGGAATTTTTGTAAAAAAAAATATGATTCAGATCTGGAACGATGAATTTTAAAAAATAATCGTAATTCTGCCTTGAAACAGTGTTTTTGTCCAAAAGAAATTACAAAGTTGACTTGGATCGGAGTATTTTTTAAATGAACTATAATTTTGACATGAAAGAGTGAATTTTACCCCAAAAAATTACGATTTTAAGTTGGCACGGGAAATTTTCGAAAAAATTATAATTCCAACTTGGAAGAGGATATATTCTAGAAGAATTATAAGTTTGATTTCGAACAGTGAATTTTCCAAAAGAAATTACAATTTTGACTTGGAACGTAGAATTATCGAAACGAATTTAGATTTCAAGAAAGGAATTTTACAAAACATTTATAATTCTAAGTTTTAAGAAGAAATATTCTAGAAGAATTATAATTCTGACTTGGAACAGTCAATTTTCCAAAGTAAATTACAATTTTGACTAGGAACGTGGAATTATCAAAAAGAATTTTGATTTTAAAGAAGGAATTTTACAAAACAATTATAATTCTAACGTTGAGAAGAAATATTCTAGAAGAATTTTAATCCTTACTTGGATTGAGGAACAGACAATTTCCTCAAAGAATTAGCATTATGACTTTTGGACATGGATATTTCTACAAGAATTATAATTCTGAGATAAAACTGAGAACTTTCGTAAAGAATTATAATTTTAGAATTCTGAAAAAGAATTTTAATTCTGATTTAGAAGAAAGGAATTTTAAAAAATCCCTGTTACAGGTTAGAATTTGTCATGATTTGAAACATTCCTCTACCGAATTTTGTAAAAAAAGGAGTTATTGTATTTCTGAATTATACTAGAAAATTTGGTAAATAATTATAATTCTGAGTATGAAAAAGAAATAAATAAATGAAATAAAAAATCCCAGTAAAAAATAATAATTTTTACTTTGAAACGGAGAATTTGGTCAAGAATGTTTTTTGTTCTTGAACGGTGAATTTATAATTAATTTTTATTCTGATTTACAAAAAGAAAACTTAAAAAAAAATTCCTGTTTAAAGTCAGAATTCGTCTGATTTTGGAAATTTCTGGTCCTTCTCTCTCAGTCCTTCGCTCAGAAAATTTGGTTAATCAATATAATTCCGAATTGTAACAGAATTTTTTAGATGGAACGGGAATGTTAGAAAATCATTTTAATTCTGATTTAGAATAGAATTTTCAAAAAAAACAACGTATTCCAAGTCAGAATTCTTCACAATTTGACATTTTCCTTTCCGAAATTTTTGAAAAAGGAATTTACTATATTTCTGATTTATAATAGAGAATTGGGCATAAAAATATTGGAAAATAAATTGTTATGTAGAAGTGAACTAAAACAAAAAACCTTATTGAAATTCAAAATTATAATTCTCTTATAAATATCTCTGTTATAATTTTATGTTTTTAAATTTAAATTTACCAGTGAATCATATTTAAATGTTCAACCAAAAAACCATAAAAAAACGAATTTTCAAGAAATTAGTTTTTTTTCATGCAAAAAAATGAGTTTCAAAAATAGAAGAATTAAATTTTGAGCTAAAACGTCAAGTTTTCAACCAACAAAATGATCTGCTAACAAAGTAATTCAATTTGATACCCAACACATGATTTTTCCGCCAAAATATATAGTGTATATAAGATTAATAAATTTGTGTCTAAAAAAATTTACAAAATCAAAACTAGAATAATTCAATTTGTAGTTAGAAATGTAAATTTTAAACAAAACAAAAACAATTTTCCAGCAAAATTAATTAATTTCCAGCAACAATATAAATTTTCTAGCAAAAATGGAATAGTTACATCTTCAGTTAAAAAAATGAATTTCCAGCTTAAAAAGAACCAAATTTATCAGCCAAAGAAATTAATTTTTAATCACAGTGATAAATTTTAGACCAAAAATATGAATTATTGACCGATTAGTGGATTTTTCAACATAACAGAGAAATTTTCTATAAAGAAATGAGTTCTTAACAAAAAATAGGATATTTAAATTTTCTACAAAACATCATTTTTAAACGAAAAATATTACATTTTTATCAAAGAAGGTAAATTTCTTACAAAAAATTGAATAGTTAAAGTGAATTGTCAACTAAAATGATAAATCGTCAACCAAAGAAATTTAATTTTTAACCAAATACTGGAATTTTCAACTAAAAATATCAATGTTGTACCAAAAATCAAATACTTCAATTTTCAGTTAGTAAGATAAATTTACAACCAAAAAAAGAAACGAATTTTCAAAAAAAAAATAGGTAAATTTGTGACCACAGAAATTAATTTTTAATCATAAAGATGGAGTTTCAACTAATCAGAGTATTTTTCTACTAAAAGATTAAGCGGATTTCCAACAAATAGATCAATTCAACCAGATCAATTTTCAACCAATAAGATCAGTTTTGAAGAAAGTGCAATGAATTTACAAACAAATATTTTAATTCTTGAAAGGAAATTTCAACCAAAAAGAGGAGTTAGTCACCAAGAAGCTTAAATGTTCTCTTACAAATTCGAATTTTCAATAAAATATAGGAATTTCAAACCATATATTTGAATTTTCAACTTAAGAAGAAATTTTTTAACCAAATATGTAAGAGTAAATTTTCAGTTAAAACATTTAGCTTTTAACTAGAAAACATAATTTTTAACAACGTAATTACATTCTGAAAAAATTGTTGTCAACTATTCTGAAAAAAATTGTTGTCAACTAAAATTTAATCATCAACCAAATAAATGAATTTTTAAAAAAGAATTTACTCTTTCAACTAAGTAGTTGCATTTTTAAACAAAAAGGATGAATTCTGAACGAAAAATGTGATATTTCAGATTTTAGCAAAAAAGGATTTTAATTTTAAATACCAAAATTTTACACAAAATAGTTCAGTCTTTAACCAACAGAGATTAATTTTCAATTAAAACAATGCATCTTCCACCAAAATAATAATGTTATACAATTTATTTAACTTTTCAACCAAGTAGAAAAATTCAACAAAAAAATATGAACTTTCAATAAAATAGTTTGAATCCTCGGCCAAAAGAGATTAATTTTCAAGCAAAAAGTTTCGATTTTTAACCATAATAATAAAATAACTTCGACTTTAGTTTTTCAAGAATTCCCTAATTGTATCAGGTTTTCCCTGACATTCCCTGACTTTCTGGAATTACCTGATCTGTACCCAATTTGCAAATTAAAAAAATATATGTCTCTTAAATGCTCTATAAAGACTTTGTTCAAGCTGAAATGCTGAGCCTATTCTGGAGAGAATTTGCTCAAGATACATTTTTGGGAATTTAGGAACGCTATTCATAGTTGCCGTTAAACGTAAACATTTATTTTAATTCATGATGTTTATTATAAACATCCTTTAGCATAACAGAGCAAAAATTCAAAATAAATGAATTTTGAAAGAAATATTCAAATTTTGTATTAAAAAATGAAAAAGATTGATTTCAAACCAAAAAATGGAATATTTACATTTTCAGTTCATTTTCAGCTTAACCGGAAAACCGGGAATTTTCTGAGACCGGGAAATGAACGGAAATTTATTTCTTGACTGGGGATTTTTGAAAATTAAAAACGTTTGAAGTTGAAAATTTTTGATAAAAAACATTATTTTATCAACTGCAAATATAAATAAATGAATAAATAATTTTTCAAATCGATCTGTACTTTAAGTTTTAAAAACTGAAAAATAAGTTTAATATTAATCAAATAATTAAAAATTAAATAAATAAAAATAAATTTAAAATATTTTTACAGTTATTCACTTCTTAACCCATTTAATTTGAAATTTGGTAATTAAAAAAATATAATTTGTTTTTAATATTTAGCAATATATTACTG
>JAAAKG020064831.1:0-17639 GCA_010014905.2 Druon quercuslanigerum
TTATATATATTTTTATACATATTTTTTTATATGAAAACTGGTTAAAGATTCTAAATAAAGCTTTGCTGAAATCTCATGAACATCCGAAATTGTTGAACCTTTTAAGTTTTATTATTAAAAAAAAAAATTAATGGCTATAAATTTAATTAAAAAAAAATTAAAAACACAAATTTCAGGCGAAACTCACTATCATAACCTAAAATTGTTCAAAATAGTAATTTTTTGGAAGCCTTTTGTTTAAAATAACACTAACATTACTTTAAAAAATTATTTATAATTGTAAATTTTCTTTTAAATGATATGATTCTTTCCTTTAAAAAAACGGACTTTCCGTGAAAAATGTTATCATAACCTAAAATTGTTCAAAAATTGTAAACTCCTTAAAGCAAAACTTAATATTTTTTATAAATTTGTTATCTTCAGAACTTAATGATTTTTTATTAAAGCACTAATTTCCGGTTGTGTTTGGAATGTTATGAATTTTGTTTAAAATAACCGACTTTCGTTGAAAAAGGTTAACCTAACCTTAAATTGTTCGCAAATTATGAATCTTCTTTAAAGTCTATATCGATGTGAAAAACGCTAGCTTAATTAACCTACAATTGTAAACAAGATTTAATCTATTTGAAAATCTAATGATTTTTGATTAAAAATACTGATTTCCATAGTGTAAAAAGTCAACATAACCTAAAATTGTTCATTGTTGTAAATCTGCTATGAAATACTTGAAACATAATTTTTTATTATTAAAAATACCAATTCTCGACCAAAAATGATAATATAATCCAAAATTTTGTTTAACTTATGATTAAACAAAAAAAAGATGTTGGACTACTTCGGTTTTCTGGCTAGTATTTTATAAATTCAGATATTTAATAAATTAACGATTTTTGTTTTAAAATACCAGTTGTCATTTTAAAACGCCAATGTATCCTAAAATTGTTCAAAAATGATGTTGCTCATTAAATTATTTTTGAAGTTTTTTTTTTAGAACTTCTAAATATTTTAGTAACTCATAAGTTATTATTACACCATTTTCGGGATAGGCTTGGCTCACTCGGTCGGGAAGAGAGTAGTGTAAAGAAGGGTTTATGAAATTTTTAGATTGATCTAGATAAATAACACGGTCGTGTCTTTTATTTAAGGCGTCATTCAATCTAATGACACTCTTTTTATTAACTATTTGCCGCCATATTTTTCTGTCCTGGCATACTTCTCTAGCGTCTTTCACGTCCATGCATTTTTTCATGCAAGCTCTCGTATTTCTGTGGCTTCTTTTGTCTCTTCTAACTAGGGTCTCATTCACACATTCTAACCATTCCGTCCGCGGCCTGCCTCTGGGCACGCTGCCATTTACTTTACCTTGATACTCTTGTTTCGTCTCGTTTCTCACTTTGTCCATCAGAGTTTTCCCGCTTATTATGCGCGGTAAGAGATAAATGTTTTTTAACCAACATTTCTCACTTCAAACGCTTTTAATTTTTAGTTGTCCAAGTCTTTAAGTCTGCATTTTGAAATTCTTTAAATTAAAAATGTCAGCTTAAAAAAAAATCTACAATAGAATATTTTTAAATTAAAATATTTTGGAATTACGGATTGTAAAGTAAATGGTATCATAATTGAAAAAGATAACAATTCAACTCATTATTTTAAAAGCCGTTAAAGTCTAACTATTTTGAGGCATCTTATCTCACTTCCTCAAAAAGCTTATATGTCTCTTATAGGTCTGACTTAAAATCTAAAACAAATTAAAAATATATTATTAAACGAATTTTTAAATATAACGAGTTTTTTTTAATACCTGAAACAAGAATTGATAATTTTTAATTAAAAGCACTTGAAATTTGAAAAAATATACTGAACGATTTTGAATTGAAAACGTTACCAATGAAAAGGTTTCAAATAAGGTAAAATTTTGGGAAAAAGATTTAAAATTGACTTTTTTTTAATGAGTCCTCCCAAAAATTTAACAATTTCATACTAAAATTTATCAAAATAAAAAGTTCTCTAGAAGAGGGTTAAAAAAAAAGTTTATGTTGATTAAAAATTTTCGAAGTAGAATAAATAAAAATTGAAAATCTGTTTAAATCATTTTTCTTTCGAAGCGATTATTAAAACAATGTATTTTTAAATGGAAAAAATTAAAAATGAAAAAAAAATAAACTACGGATCGTTGAAAATTAAACGAATCTGATCTTCATTTAAAAGTAAAAAATGTATAGTTACAGCAAATTGTGATGTTAACCATTTTTTATACCTAAATCCATTAAAAATTGGATTTGAGCAAAGTTAAAGTAAGTTGAGATTAACAATTTTCACATTAGCGGTTATACTTGTACAACTCTAAACCTCCTAACAAATCCAAAAAATACTTTTTCCATTCTACCATTTTAGTATCTTGGTTTACTCATTTTCTTCTCCTTCTTTCTCTATTTACTACCTTCCACACCTCTTCTTCCGTCCTAGTGTTCTCCGCCTCTTCCTTAAATCTTTTATTCTCTTCCTCTTTCTTCCTCTCCTATATTCTTCCCCATTACTTTTTGCTTTGCTCCACTTTCTTAATTCCTTTTTCTCCTCCCTTTTCTCTTTACAATTTTCATCCCATCCACTTCTATTCCCCTCTTTACTAACTTCATTTTTGCTTGTGCACTCTAATTCTCTTTTTACTTCTCCTATCATTTTTCCATCTCCTCGTCCACATTTCCCGCTCCCGTTTTGATATTTCTTATCTTTTCTCTAAACTGTTCCTTTTCTTGCCTCGAATAATTCTCTTTTCTTACAATCTTTACCTTTGCCCACTTTTTATGCATATTACTATTACTTTCTTCTCCCTCTAATATTACTACTAAGGGAAAGTGATCCGATTCAGTATAATCACCTACCTCTGAATTCTTGACCTTCTCTATTACCTCATCATCCACTATCACATAATCAATGACCGTTCCCCTTTCTCCTCCTGACCTTGTATATTCTCCTTCCTCATCTCCCTCTATATTTCCATTTAGGATAAACCATCCTAACTCTCTTAAGGTCCTTAACAACTTCTTTCCCTCCCCATTCAGTACCTTATCTTCTGATTTTTTTCCTTCCTCTTCCCATTCCCTTCTTTCCCTATCTCCTGCGCTTGCAATGAAATCCCCACCTATTATAAGTTTAATCTCTTCTTTCTTTCCTTCTATCATTTCTTTTAACTCCTCTGCTTTCTCATGCATATCTCCGTTCACATTAACCCTTATTATCTTCTACTGCTCTCCTCCTATCTTTAGCTTTTCTGCTATTAATAATTCTTTTTGTTCTTTCCTCTCTTTTTTATATCTTTCCCTGTTATACATTCATTTCTCGCTCCCAACACCATTCCTACCATTGCTTTGCTTTTTTTATTCTTCCTCCTTGCATTTTGAACTTGCTATTTGTAACCTCTTAGTATTCTTCCCCTTACTTTTTCCCATCACTTTTCATCTTGCCACGTTTATATCATTATTACAAAATCCCATTTTGTCAAATTTCTCATAAATTCCCTATCCTTTCTCTCCAATCCTGCTATATTCCAGTAACATATCCTCCATTTTTCCCTACAGTCATTTTTTCTCTCTTTTTGCCTCGTACTATTTCTTATTTTCCTATTTCCTGTTCCTTGTTCTCCTACTTTCCCTGCACCTCATTTTTTTCTAACTCTTCCCTTTCCGCATCCCAATCCAACCATACTCCGTCTATCTGTATTCTACCATATTTAACCCACGTTCTTCTTCCCTTTTTTCTTTCCACTTCTGCTACTTTCCTTAACTTATATTGCATTCTCCTTTCGAACAATGTAAAATCATCCTCCATTATTTCCGAGCTTCCATTTAACATCCTCTCCTTTGTCATAACTTCCCTCTTATGTTCCTATTTCTTTAGTTCCACTAGTACCATTCTCTCCCCTCTTCACTCTTCCCTTCCTTCACTTCGCACTTCCTCTAACTCTACCTTAGCTTCAGTCCATTTTAGTACATATTCCACTCCTTCCTGCATCTCCTGCCCCTCTAATATTATACCCTTTATCATTATGTTTCTTTTTCTTTCTTCCCTCTCTTTCTTTTCTATTCTTTGTTCTATTTTTCTCAGTCTTTCCTCCTCCGTATTTCCAATCTCGACATCACCAAGATCCCGGTTCGAGCTTTCTATCTCCCTTATCCTACATTGCATCTCCTGTCCCTTTCTATTATTATCCTCCTGCTTCCCTAGTTTTTGCTCCAATGACTGCATCCTCTTTTCTAACTGTTTCCTAACTTCTTCCCATTTTTTTATTTCTTTCCTAAGTTCATCCATTTCCCGCCTAATTTCTTTCCTTAATTCCTCTCCCCTTTTTCCTGCTTTTCTTCGTAAATGCCCATTACTTCTATCATGACTTCGCGAATTCCTTTCAGTCTTTCCTCTTTCCTCTGATCTTCGGTTTCATCTCCGTTTCCTTCAGCCTCCTTACTGTTCTCATCCTTCTCTAAAAAACTCCGCTTTTCCAGCGGTGATCTAAACATTTTTGGATATTTTAAGTTAGAACCTAAATCGTCCTTCTCTTCACTGCTTCCCCTCTCCCCTCTTGCTTTTGATAAAAGCCACAATCGATCCCACGCTTTTTGCTCTTAATCTCTTCTTTTCTATAGTTTTCTTGTGTTTCCCCCTTGCCTTCCTTTCTTTGATCATCTCTTTCTGTGTACTAAATAATTCCTGCTCTAAATCCGATTTTTCCTCGATGTTACTCTCTTCGCTATGCATAAATCCAATTTCAAACGTTCCCGCCTTTTATCCATCCCTGCCTCTATCTATCGTCGCGTTCTGGTACCTGTCTTGTCTTTCTACGCCTCTACCCAACCCTGCTATTACTAACCCGATCAACCCAGTCCTCCCACCCTGCCACAAATCCTAAAGCAAGCTAACCTCAACTTTCACACAAATCTGTCTCAATCCTCAAAAAAATCATCATCCCTTTTTCAACTACACAATCCCTCAAACAATCTCTTCCATCCAAACCCTTCTATAAATTTCCAAAATTCACTCACCTCAAATTTCACCACAATTGTCGGAAAAACTCAGCATCCACCGATCCCACCACTTACACTTTCACGCCGGAAACGGAAGTCCTGGTTATTTTTTAACATTTTTAAATAACAATCATCATAATGAGTCCATTTGGATATTTTAATTATAAGGGGTATACAGGTATTATGGGTATTATTTTTTATTAAAATTGAAATTTTTATTTACGAAGTGTTCAGTTAAAAAAATGTAATTTTTGAATTTTCAATGCTTCCAGCTTAAAATTGCTGAAAATAGTAAAATTTTGAAAATTTTAAAATCCATTGATGAGCATTGAAAATGATTACGTGGATTTACATTTTTGAATTGAATCTGAATCTTTGAACTCTATAATTTATAAAACTTGAAAATTCTAAATTTCAAGTTTATCTGCATTTCATTTAAACTTGTTTAATTGGAAACTGTTATTACATTCCATTTTATACGTTTAAATTATTGAACATTCGAATACAAAGTTTTTTAATTAAAAAATTTTAAAACGTCAATTTAAAAAGTTAAAAATTTAAGAGTTTCACTTTGAGTGCTTTGGTTTTTAGTTTGTTTTTTATTACTTTAAACGGAAAAATTTAAACAATTTAAAAATATTAAGATTGAAAAGTTAGTTTAATACTGGATTTCAAAATTGTTTATATTTTAATTTATTGGAAATAAAAATTCAGGGAACTGACATCGCGCTCCGCTCGCCTGCAATAACTGATAGTTTTAAACAAAATTGCTCAATTTTGATTGCTTTTATTTGAAAATGATTCAAGTTCAATTTCTTGTAATTCCATTAAAAAAATTCGACTATTTTTTACCTAATTTCTAATTCTTTAATTTTGAACAATTTCAATTTAAAAATTGCTTAATATATTAAAAACAAATTTCAAACCCTTTCAATTAGAAATTAGAAATGATTAATTATGATTTCAGAAATATTTTTAACATTATTTATTATTTTTAAGCAGATGGCGACTCGTTGGGGTTTTGCCGGTGCCGGCCAAATTACTCACGACTTTATAACTGCATTGGCAACTTTGCCAAAATCTGAACATCGACGCTTCGCTGTTGCAGCACAAGATTTGTCAAGAGCGGAAAAATTTGCAAAACTTCATGAAGTGGAAAAAGCTTATGGAAGCTACAAGGAACTGTCACAAGATAAAGATATTGGTAAAAACAATTTTAAATTTCCCTTCTTTTTTCCCTAGTGGGGGGATATATCAGATAGGGAAGTGATGGGGGCTGGGAATTCAAGAAAGTGATGAGTGATGTACGATGGGTGATGGGGGAAGTGGGGAAGGATGAATGAGGGAAAGTAGAGGATGGTAGGGGAACTATGTAAAGTGATTGAATAAGGAAATTTGCGAGAGGAAGTAGAGAAAATACTATAGATTTAATCCAAAATATAATAAAATTCATATTTCAGATGTTGTCTATGTGGGAACAATACAGACCACGCACTTCGACGTTGTAAAATTGATGCTAAATGCAGGAAAAAATGTTTTATGCGAAAAGCCGATGACTGTAAACTTAAAACAAACTACAGAATTAATTGCTTTGGCGAAAAGTAAAGGACTTTTTTTGATGGAAGCCGTTTGGAGCCGTTGCTTCCCAATTTATGATGAAATTAAGAAGGAAATCGATTCTGGTTGTATCGGAGAAGTGAAACAAATAATTTGTTCCTTCGGTTTTAGAATGCCCCACATACAAAGACTTTGGTAATTATAAAATTCTGATAAATCCAAATTTAATTAGGTAAATCTATTACAGAATTCACAGACCAAAATGATTTCAAAATAGGGGCCTGGGGAAATTTTTTAACGCAAATAGGAGAATAATAGGCGACAAACATTTTTTAAACAAAATGAATATAAGTACCATATTGAATTCAATACAAAATTTTAATTAAAAAGTTTTTTTTACCGAATAGTTGAATTTAAAAAAAAATTGTAAGAAAACTATTACATTCACAATCAAATACACTGGAATCTGGATTTCCGTAAACTGGAAATCATTAAACTTCCACCAAAAACCAGTGCATATTTAGATGAAAAATTCGAATTTTTTAGAAGACAATTACATTTTTAAGAAAACAGTTAATTTTCAACCAAGAAAAATTAATTTAAAAAAATTCTTTTTTGCAAAAACCTTGTTTTTAATTTGAAATATTTTTTTGTTTGAAATTACATCATCAGTAATATTATTTTGATTTTTAAAGTCTTATAAAATTATTTTTTTCAAGCTCTGGTTTCTGGCACCACAACTGCCTTAAACGAACAAAAAAAACAAGCAGGCGGGCAAGTTTCTTGAAAACGGGGAAAAAGAGTAATTTTTTAAAGAAAAGTGTAAAGTCTGTCATTAGATAATTATATCTTCTAGGGTGATTTATTTTTTAAGGCAAACAAAAAATTATTTTAAAATCTGAACATGCACACTAGCCTATAAGGTGATCAAGTTAAAAAAAAAACAAACAGATAAAAAAATCGAATACTAATTAAAGATCCCCTTTTTGAGTTTTGCCTTTCTTATTGATATTAATGTAATTATACTCTTTTATATTATATTATCAGTGGACATCATGTAACGAAAATTTTTAAACTTATTTTCAACAAAAAAAATTTATTTTACTTGAAATTTAAGAAATTTAAATAACATTAAAATCCTATTTGACGTCCAATAACCAAGTTAATGTATAGAATTCCTGAAAATAAAACTAAGAATCCAACGACAAAATTTGAACAAGCACAATAAAATATTCTTATTGTACTTTGAAAGAAGATCCACTTTATAAAAATCCAAAATAAGAAAAAAAAAAATTTGGACAAACATAAAAAAGAGGAAGGAAAAATGAGAAAGCAACCAACCAAATCCCCTTCCATTTTTTTCTAAAAACACGTGCGTGAAAAAATATTCACCAACGTGAATTTTGTCGTTCGAATGTTTTTTATAAGAATCTGACATACAGTGTGCCAATTCCAAAATACAATAAGTAAATTAAAAAAAAAGTTGCTAATTATAAAAGAATGTGAAGCAAGTAAGAAAAAGTTATTATTTTATTTAAAAATGAGAATAATAATTTTCATTCAATTATTTAAGATGATGGTAATACAAAAGGCAATAATTTTATATGTATACATATTTAATATATGTAGTTTCAAGATATTTAGAAACTAGAAAAAATAAAAAGGACAAAACTCACGTATGACACCTCTTAATACTATGTGATTAAAGTTTTATGTTGAAAAATTTGTTGAATAAAAAGGTTCAACTATGGCTAGTGGACGTCGTCAGATTGTAAAATCATTTTTTTAATTGCCCGAACATCTACGGGGATGTCGCAGGTAGCACCAGTGTAAATAAATGGAGAAAACGCGCTGTCCCATTCTATAAAGTGTCCCAATCTAGACAGATTTCTCATGCTATACAGGTTTCCCAAGCTTATACAGTGTCCCAACCTATATAGTATTCCAACCTATGCACCATATATAGTTTCCCAACCCATAGGTACAGTGTTTCAAAGTATATAGTGTTCCAAACTGTACAGTGTTCCAAACTGTATAGTGCTCCAAACTGTACAGTGTTCCAAACTATACAGTGTTCCAACCTATACAGTGTCTCAACATATACAGTTTGCCAACCTATATAGTGTTTCAAACTATACACCCTATACGGTGTCCCAAACTATAGGTACAATGTTAAAATCTATACAGTGTTCTAAACTATACAGTGTTTTAAGCTATACAGAGTCCCAAACTATAAAGTGTCCAAACCTATACAATGATCCTACCTATAAAGATGTCCCAACCAATAAAGTGTTCCAACCTATACAGAAGTCCCAACCTATAAAGTGTCCCAACCTATACAGTGATCCAACCTATACAGAAGTCTCAGCCTATATAGTTTCCCAACCTATATAGTGTTTCAACCTATACACCCTATACAGTGTTCCGACTCATAGGTACAGTGTTCTGAACTATACAGTGTTCCAAACTATACAATGGTCCAAAATATACAGTGTTCCAAACTATACAGTCTCCCAACCTATACAGTTTCTCAACCTATATAGTGTTTCAAACTATACACCCTGTATGCGGTACCAGACTATAGGTACAGTGTTTCAAACTATACATTGCTCCAAACTATACAGTGTTCCAAACTATAAAGTGTCCCAACCTATACAGTGATCCAACCTATACAGAAGTCTCAGCCTATATAGTTTCCCAACCTATATAGTGTTTCAACCTATACACCCTATACAGTGTTCCGACTCATAGGTACAGTGTTCTGAACTATACAGTGTTCCAAACTATACAATGGTCCAAAATATACAGTGTTCCAAACTATACAGTCTCCCAACCTATACAGTTTCTCAACCTATATAGTGTTTCAAACTATACACCCTGTATGCGGTACCAGACTATAGGTACAGTGTTTCAAACTATACATTGCTCCAAACTATACAGTGTTCCAAACTATACAGTGTCCCAACCTATACAGTAATCCAACCTATAAAGATGTCCCAACCTATACAGTGTCCCAACATATATAGTGTTTCAACCCATACACCCTATACAGTGTCCCAACCTACACAGTGTTCCAACATATAAAGTGTCCCAACTTGTTCAGTGATCCAACCTATACAGTTTCCCAACCTATATAGTGTTTTAACCTATACACCCTATACAGTGTCCTAAACTATAGGTACAGTGTTGAAAACTATACAGTGTTTCAAAATATAGCGTGTTCCAACCTATATAGTGTCCCAACCTATACAATGATCCATCCTATAAAGATGTCCCAACCTATACAGTGATCCAATCTATACAGTATCCCAAACTATATAGTGTTTCAACCTATACACTCTATACAGTGTCACACGCTACACAGTGTTCCAAACTATACAGTGTTCCAAGCTATAAAGTCTCCCAACCTATACAGTTTCCCAAACTATATAATGTTTCAACCCATACACCCTATACAGTGCCCCAACCTAGACAGTGTTCCAAACTATACTGTGTTTCGAACTGTACAGAGTCCCAAACTATAAAATGTCCCAACCTATACAGTGATCCAAGCTATACAGAAGTCTCAACCTATACAGTTTCCCAACGCATATAATGTTTCAACCTATACACCCTATGCAGTGTCCCAACCCATAGGTACAGTGTTCCGAACTATACAGTGTTGCAAACTATACAGTGTTCCAAACTGTACAGAGTCCATACCTATACAGTTTCCCAACGCATATAATGTTTAGACCTATACACCCTATACAGTGTCCCAATCCATAGGTGCAGTGTTCCGAACTATACAGTGTTCCAAACTATACAGTGTTCCAAACTATACAGTGTTCCAGACTGTACAGAGTCCCAACGCATAAAATGTTTCAACCTATAAACCCTATACAGTGTCCCAATCCATAGGTACAGTGTTCCGAACTACACAGTGTTCCAAACTATACAGTGTTTTAAACTATACAGAGTCCCAACCTATACAGTGTTCCAACCTATACAGTGATCTAACTTATAAAGATGTCCCAACCTACATAGTGTCCCAACTTATAAAGTGTTTTAACCCGTACGCCCTGTACAGTGTCCCAACCCATAAGTACAGTGTTCCGAACTATACAGTGTTCCTAATTATACAGTGTTCCAAACTGTACAGAGTCCCATCCTATACAGTGTTCCAACCTATACAGTGATCCAACCTATAAAGATGTCCCAACCTATACAGTGTCCCAACATATATAGTGTTTTAACCCATAAACCCTATAAATTGTCCCAACCTACACAGTTTTCCAACCTATTGATTGTCCCAACTTATGCAGTGATCCAACCTATACAGAAGTCCCAACGTATACAGTTTCCCAACCTATATAGTGTTTCAACCTATACACCCTATACAGTGTCCTAAACTATAGGTACAGTGTTGAAAACTATACAGTGTTTCAAAATATAGCGTGTACCAATCTATACAGTGTCCCAACCTATATAGTATTCCAACCTATAAAGTGTTTCAAACTGTATACACTATAGGGTGTCCCAAACTATGGGTACAGTGTTTCAAACTATGCAGTATTCCAAACGATATAGTGTTCGAAACTATACACTTTTAAACTATACAGATTCCCAAACTATACAGTGTCCTAACCTGTACAATGATCCAACCTATAAAGATGTCCTAACCTATACATTGTCCCAACCTATACAGGAATCCAACCTATACAGTTTCCCAAACTATATAGAGTGTCAACCTATACACTCTATACAGTATCCCAACCTACACAGTGTTCCTAACTATACAGTGTTCCAAACTATACAGAGTCCCAACCTATACAGTGTCCCAACCTATGCAGTGATCTAACCAATAAAGATGTCCCAACCTATATAGTGTCCCAACCTATATAGTGTCCCAACCTATATAGTGTCCCAACCTATATAGTGTTTTAACCCATACGCTCTATACAGTGTCCCAACCTACACAGTGTTCCAACTTTTAAAGTGTCCGAACGTATACAGTGATCCAACCTGTATAGTGTTTCAAACTATACACGCTCTAAGGTGTCCTAAACTATAGGTACAGTGTTGAAAACTATACAGTGTTTCGAAATATACCGTGTTCCAACCTATACAGTTTCTCAACCTATATAGTGTTTCATACTATACACCCTATACGGTGTCCCAAACTATAGGTACAGTGTTTCAAACTACGCAGTGTTTCAAACTATACAGTGTTTTAAACTATGCAGAGCCACAAACTATACAGTGTCCCAATATTTACAATGATCCAACATATAAAGATGTCCCAACCTATAAAGTGATCTAACCTGTACAGAAGTCCCAACCTATACAGTTTTCCAACCTATATAGTGTTTCAACCTATACAGAAGTCCCAACATATACAGTTTCCCAACCTATACAATGTCCCAACCTAAACAGTGTTCCAAATTATAGAGTATCCCAACCTACATAGTGTTCCAAATTATACAGTGTCCTAACCTGCACAGTGTTCCAAATTATACAGTGTCCTAACCTACACAGTGCTCTAAATTATACAGTGTCCCAACCTACACAGTGTTCCAAATTATACAGTATCCCAACCTACACAGTGTCCAAATTATACAGTGTCCAACTTACACAGTGTTACAAATTATACAGTGTCCCAACCTTCACAGTGTTCAAATTATACAGTGTTCTAACCTATAGAGTGTCCTTACCTATGTAGTGTCACAACCTATACAGTGACATTACATATTTAGTGTCGGAACCTACCCAGCGGACACGTTCTGTAACTGTTCTAGAACAAAAAAAGAACATTTGTGCATAACATTGTTAGATCTGTGTTCTAGAACAGTTGCAGAACATTCTGTAATGCTGTTCTTATGAGGATCCGTAACAGTTCGCATTTCAGTTCATGCATTTGAAACTTATTTTTCTTACAAAAACACCAGCTTTTACATCTATTATTATATTTGTTGTTCAATATCTTCATATATTATAACCAAGTTTGTTCTGTAATAATTCTAGAACAGCTTGATGAATTCGAAAATATTTTTAGAACAATTTAGGAACAGTGTTACGAAGTAACCGTGTTCTATAGTAGATCCGTAACAAATATGTAATAGTGTTACGATGTAAATTTGTTCTGTAATCGTTCTGTAACAATTCTGTAACTGTGTTATAAGTAAAAAATATTTTTAGAACAGTTTAGGAACAGTGTTACAGGGTACCATTGTTTTTGTGATAGTGCTGTAACACATATGTAACAGTGCTACGATATATTCTGAATTATAATAGTGTTCCAGAATTGTTACAGAACGATTACAGAACATGGTTCTATAACCCCCGTGTTGGGAACCGTCCGCGCGCAGAGAGAGAAAGAGAATCAGAAAGATCCGACCAGCCACCTCACTCTTATGCCATTCCCCACTTTCTCCCCTCTCCAAGAGAACCCGTGGTGCTCTGTCGCTTTCTCTCTCAGCGAAGTTGAGACGGACGGTCCCACTTACAGAACGGCCTATGTCTTGCCTCTATCTGTATTAACTCTAAGATGCAGTGTCCCAACTTATTCAGTGTCTTAACCTATACAGTGTCTCAACCACGAAGTACTATAAGGAGACTCAGCACATGTATTTCAGCTGGCGCCATTTCGGGATCCCCTGTCCTCGGATTTTCATTTATTCCGCGAATCGAGCGCCCCTTCAGTGAAAATGTGCAATTAGAAATTGTCGTCTGCTATAGAGTGTGGACCATCGATTGTCGTTATAAGTTAAGTTTCGTTATGTCGGTTGTCATCACGAAGTGGTAATAATAAAAATTCCTCATAAAAATGAGGATTTTGAAAAATAATGAAAAGTAAGTATAGACATGAAAGATCTAGTATAATACCCGAAAAAGCACTCAAAACTATAACGTGTAATTGAAATAATTGTAATTCCGAAGTGCGCGTTTTATTATTATCGTGCTATTGCTCGTCGTTCCTACAGTTCCCGCACGTAGCGCTCTCGTCTGAGAATAAATGAAAATGTGAGGACAGGGGATCCCGATTGTAGGCTGTTTTCCATGATTCCCGCCATAGGCGTTAAGTCTCCTGGTCTCAACCTATGTAGTGATCCTACGTATGTAGTGTCCCAACATATATAGTGACGTAAACGTAAATAGCGTCCCAACATCTACAGGTGTCCTACTTATGCAGTGTCCCAACTTGTAAGACGCTCCCCTACGTATAATAATTATATTTAATTTATTTCTTTCAGTAAAAAGGATATGGGAGGAGGTACGATTCTTGATTTGGGAGTTTATACTCTTCAACTTCCTACCTTCATATTCAATGGAGAGAAACCAGAAAGTGTTAAAGCTCAAGGTTATTTGAACGAAGATGGTGTCGACCTTTCTATGTCGGCGACATTAAAATTTAAAGGAGATCGAATGGCGACTATTTTGACCAGCGGCTTGGTAAATTTACCCAATGAGGCTTTTATTGTTGGTACCGAAGGGACGATTAAAATTCCAAATTTCTGGTGTCCTACGAGGGCAGAATTGCCTAATCGTGTGATAGAAATTACTCTGCCGACAGGAAAACATGAATTTAATTTTCCTAATAGTGGTGGATTAAGTTTTGAAGCCGCTGAAGTCCGTTCCTGTCTTTTGAAAGGTTCTTATTCATTTTGTTATATCTCAAAGGATCAGAGTCCGCCCCCTCCCTGAATAAAAAAATCCTCTAAAATACCTAAAATCGAGAAATTGGACGTATTCCCCAATTCTTTCAGAATGTTTTGCGAAAAAAATATATATTTAGATTTGGTGCAAGCCCCATGTTCGAAAAATGCGGTTTTTTTTCTGAAATTTTTAACTATTTTTCTATTGTTCACTTAAAGTGGCCTAATAATGAATTAAATTTATCAAAAATAATTGTCTAAACAAATTATTATTATTAGTAACTATCTTTATCTATATTATTGCCAGATAATTGCGGGCTTTACTGAATTTTTTCATTTTTTGTCTACTTTAACTTACTGAGGTAATAATTAACAAAAATAGTTGTTTAAATAACTTATTATTGTTTATAAATAACTATCTTCTCTGAGATAAGTGTTAGTAATTTCGGTTATTTTTCCGAAATGTTTAACTTTGCGCCTTTTTAGTTACAAACCAATAATAAATTATATTTAGAGAGAATTTAAATTTTCTGCATGGACCATTTTAAATATAAATTTTCCTTGAAATAGTCACTACGAGCCTTTTTGTTGAAATTAATAATAATATTTAATATTTTTTTCTAACTAAAAAGTCAAAGTAAATATAAGTTAAATAATAAATTTATTTTGTAGTGGATATGAATGAATTTCCGGGCGATACGCATGAAAATTCAAAAAATAAAAATTTGGACAACCCCAGTGTGCCCTCTTAACACTATTTTCACTATATTCAATTTTTTACAGGATTGAAGGAAAGTCCAAAAATCTCGCATGCAGACTCTTTGTTATTGGCCGAATTAGAGGACGAATTGCGAAGACAAATTGGCGTGGTTTATGCTGCAGATTGAATACTAAATAATAAACATACAAAAAACACTACTTTTTAAAAAATTTTTAAGGCAAATTTATGATATCGCAATGTAAAATATTTTTTTGATTTAATTGTATAATAAGCAGTGAAGATACCTTTCCAAAATAATAAATTAAAAAAAAAAATTAGCAGGAGTTCTGAACATAATTTCGAGGAGAAAATCACAAAACGTTTGAAAAAACGTTTCATAAAACGTTCCATGCGATGGCTGATTATCATCCTATTTTCCTTCGATTTTTATGGATAAATATACTTTTAAATTGTTAAATTATCTAACTAAAATTCTAATAAATTTATATTTATTTTGAAAAATGAGCGCTTCGCACGCTTATTAGCCAATTTCTGCTTTAATTGCATAATTATCAAATCAAATTAAAATACACATTTCAATTTAAAATACTCTGGAATATAAATAACAGTCATAAATTGAAATAATTATTAAAATAGCCACATTGGTTTTCATGCCATTTATATTTATATAACTTATTTGTTTAGAATTACTTGAAATTAGAAAACTGTTTTTTTCATTAACAAAATGTCACTCGCTTAAAATTTTGTTAACATTTAAAGAAATAAAATATTTATCAAGACGGAATTAAATTTGACTACTTGAATTTGGTTCGAATTTTCTATATCTCATTCACCACGCTTTGAGAATTTAATGAGCATTTATAATAATTAATTATTTAAATTTCGCGGGGAAATTTATCACTTTAAAATGGAAAGGGCGCTAAATTTAAATGGTAAAAGGAACCACTTTATAAAATATTCTAGGTTTAAAATTGTTAGTTAAATTTTCAACCCAAAAGATTAATTTTATATAAAAAAAGCATTTTCAACAAAGCACATTGATGTTCATCTAAAAAGATCTATTTTCAACCAAAATTAGAATATTTAAGATGTTAGTTATATTCAACGAAAAAAAGACAAAGAAATTTAAAAAAAAATTTTCAACCAAATAATGAATTCTCAACAAAATAATTCAAGTTTGAACCCCAAAGGTGAACTTTTTACCAGAAAAGATACAGTATCAATAAAATATATCTATTTTCAACTAAAAAAGGTAAATTCAAAAACCGAAACAAAAAAATGAGTTTTCAGCAAAACTGGAAAAACTCAATTTTCAACTAAAATGTAAATTTCTAAAAAAAATGGCATAGTTACAAACTCAGTGAAAAAAATGAGTTTCCAACTAATAAGAAACGAATTTGCAAGCCACAGAAATTAAATTTTAACTACAGTGATGAATTTTCAACCAAAAATATAATTTTTTGACCAATCAGGGAAATATTCATCCCAAAAAAATGAATTCTTAAGAAAAATAGAACAGTTAAATTTTCGACAAAACAAAACATTTTTTAACGACAAATATTTTCTACAAAAATGAAATATTTAAAGTAAATTTTCTACTAAACTGATAAATCTTCTATTAAAAAATTTTAAAAAAAATTCTAACCAAATAAATGAATTTTCACGTAAAAATATTAACTAATTTCCTATAATTTAGTATCAAAGATGGATTTTGAACTAAAGATTAAATATTTTCCTCCAAAAAATATGTTTTCAATATGTTTTAATTTTATTCGAAAGAAATGAATTTGCAAACTAAAAAAGTAAATTTGTAACAAAAAATTAAATAGTTCAATTGCCAGTATTTCGAACCACAAAAAGGCGATTTAAAAAAATACTTGGAATTTCAACCAAATACATGTGGTTAAAAAAATTCAATAAAAATAGCTAAATTTTCTTCGAAAGAAGTGTATCAGTTGAACAAATAATTTCGAAAAAAGGAGATCTGTACAAAGTATTTAAATTTTCAAGCAAAACTAATACATTTTTAACCAAAACGACCAACTTTCAACTAAAAAATTTATTTTATAAAAAAATTATTTTTAAAAAAGTAGTCAAATTTTTGACCAGAGAACTGAATTATCACCAAAGTTAATAAATTTGCAAACAAGAAGATTAAATTTCTAAAAAAAAATCAATTTTCAAACACATTCTAAAAGCCAAAATTTAAACCAAATGAAAAGTCGCCCCTAAAGATTATTAAAAAAATAATAATTCGATTAGCTACGAAATTTTCTAATTTAATAGTGAAAGACAAATAATTGCTTAGTTAAATATATAAATTTATTCAGGACTGTATGTAGTTATTATAAAAAGTTAATAAAAATAGGAAAAGTAAAAAATATATAAATGTAATAAAAGAACGCTTTGATTAACTACGCTTTTATTTATTGGCGCTTTGAACTCTACTGCAACAATAAAAAAAACATTCCAAAATCATCAAATTGACATAGCCTGTTTCCAGTTTCAAAATATTGTCTTTTGATTGTTTATAAAAATAGAAAAAGTAAAAAATATATAAATGTAGGGGAGACCGGGGCTATTCGGCCACCTTTTTTTCAACCCGAATTTTTGTAAACAAAATGCAATTTTTTTCACAAAAACTTGATGAATCGGTGAAGAAATGTATCAAAAACATTGTTTAATAATTCATATACTTAAAAAAATTAC
>JAAAKG020064842.1:0-17638 GCA_010014905.2 Druon quercuslanigerum
TGCCCAAAAATAGCCCAAAATTCAGACATAAACGGAATATCGAAATTCGATTGTGGAGGTGCTAGCAGAACGGACCTTGAAAATTGGACTATCATGATCACCGAATCCTACGCGAAGAAGGTTACGACTGTTTACATTCTGGATTTGATGACCTGCAGGAATAGGATACAGAACAAAAGGAACGTAACGAGGTGAGGTTGAATGAGAAGATCGGCTTCTAGATGGACGTCCATCAGAATAATGACGTGTGTTCACATAATCCGTGGCCTGGCTTGTTGAACTTAATTCTGAAAAAAGAAATCGATTCCTCGATTTAACAACACGTTTCTTGGACTGTATCTCTGAAAAGGCGTTCGTAGTCAAGAGTTGATAAATAGGGGCTCCGTTTTTGATGTTCAAATTTTATTCTCTGAATGCTTTGGGGAAATAGGTTGAAAAAATGGAAACTCTGCTGAATTAAAGTTAAGGAATTCATAAATGAGAAAAACTTCATGCAGTTCTTGCACATGAATTTGTTGAAGGAAACTGTACAGGAACCGTCAAGATTACATGTGCCGATTCGCGGGCAGCATCGCGTGTAGCAATATGTCCAGGATCCTCCGAGGTTCTAGAGACTGATATTTTATATTATATTTTATTTAATAATAGAGATAGTCGTTTAGTTATCTATTCAAGGTGATTAAACAAAAGTTGAGAAACAAAACAAAAGTTGTCAAACCCAAGATTTGACTAATTAATTGCGTTGATACAAGGGATTTCTGGCGTGTAGATAAATAAACGGTATCTTATGTTAGATCTAATTACAAAAAGTAAACTCGGAACCTTAGATGGAAATTTGCTTTAGAAAAAATATTGTATTATTATTTATTTAAGCCTAAATTCAGCAATGGTTGCCTGTTTATACCACAACATTCACCCAAATAGTTGGGAAGCTGGTACCAATGAGTCGTGCGAGCAGCCCAAATATTCGGATGCTCACCCGAAGCAGCAGCGCCCAAAGTTATGGGGGCGCCCACCCGACTCACTGGCCAACGCCAACCAAATAGTCAGTTATAAAACCTTAATATTTTCTAAATTCGAAAATATAACGCAAATTGCATATAACCTTCCATTCGTCCAAATTTGCAAGTTTAGTATCAATTTTGCTGAAATTTGCAAAGTGAGTTTCATTTTAAACTTTTTCGAATTCAACAAGACTAATTTGAATTGAAAATGTAGTTCAGTTTGTCTTAATTATTAAAAGAGAGAAATAATTTACAATAATGTAAAAGTTCAAACCTGTGAAATAATCAGTCCATACTGGACAACATTTGCAATTCGAATAAGACGTGCAGATTTCGAAGAACTTTGAAATTACTTTACATTTGCAAATTTGACCAAAGTGAATTTAACGAAATTCGCGAATTTGGAAAAACAGAAGATTATTTTCCATTTTTGTCCATATTTCTGAATTTCCGAAAGGTTTAAATATTTATACTATTCGCTTGATGGTAAAAAATTCTTGAGTACAAAACAAGAGCAATTGAATTCAATTTATAAAGTACAGTCAAACTCGGAAAATGTTGCGGTTTTAAAGCTGACCATGGAGCTGACATAATCCTGACGGAACCAGACATAGTCCAACTCCGAACATAAAGAGAGAAATGGTAAAGGGGAATGTAGAAAAGGAAATGGGAAGCTGAAAGGTTGAACAGGGCAAATCAAAACGGTAAAAGAGATTGGGCAATGTGGAAAATGGAAGGGGAAAACGAGGAACGCCAACGGCTGAAAAAGGGGAAATTAATAAGAGAAATGTTAACGGGGAATGAGAAAGAGGAAAAGGAAATGAGAAATTGGGAATATAGAAATGAGAAAATGAAAAAGGGAAAATGGTGAAAGGAAAAAGTAAGATAGATACAGAGAGATTTCTCGATCCAGGCCCTTTCTGGTGGTGCGCTTTCAACTTCATTTATCCGCTTCACATGCTTGTTTTCAAGGAGGGTAGGACAAATAGTATAGTGTATATCAAGGGCGAAAGGCTATTTTGCCTCGTGTGACTTCAACGCTCGCTTCGCTCGGGCGACAAGTGGAAGAATAAGTCATTTCGTTATTTAGTCAAGGTAATTAAATAAAAACTAAGGTAATTAAAAAAATCTCATCCTGAAACAAATACAGTAAAATAATTGTGCAGAAAAATATTTGTGTTTGAAAGTATTTAAATGGAAAAAATTAAAAGGAGAGAAGTTAAACATTTTTTTGTGTTTGAACTCTAAAGTACTGGATTTTTTATTTTAGCGGGAAATTTCTATTTAAATATTAAGTTTTAAATATATCAATATCATATAGAAAGTACTTTCTCAGTTCTATTAAGTAAGATTTCCACTTTGACTCAGAGTCATAGATAAAAATTGTATATAATTTAAAAAATTGTATTCTCTTATTTCAAGTTTACAAGCATTCTATCGCGCCCAAAAATGTAATATATATTCTTTAAAAAAGCCAGATTTTCCAGGTTATTTCTTATCTGACTGTGTTAAAGACGCTTTTTTAACACCTATTATCTCAAAAATCATATGATAAATCAAATTTAACATCAGCTTTTAGCACTAAAAAAAATATTTTCTCATACTGGTTTTAATAATGTTCGATTTAATTGTTGCTACTAATTACAAAATTCGTTCAGAGTTAAAAATCATTTGGCGCCGTTTCTCCATTTTTAATTTAATTATTTCAGGCAGTCAAATAAAAGATTTATCCTTTCACTTAAGCTGAGGTAACAATAAGCTTTGAAATTTTTGTTTGTTTAATTATAAAACTAATGCATTCATGCGTGTGAATTAATTTTTATGCAAAACAATACAAGATTTTCGTTCTGTAAAATTTTTATGAGTTCTGGACAATAGTGATCAGAAGGAAAGTTTTTATATTATTATTACTTAACACATAAAGCAGCTAAAAGACATGTGTTTATAAGGTTTCTTTATCTAATTGTATTAAGACGCTTATTAAAGCATAAAAAGATTTGTGCTGGAATTTGTAAGATCAGTCTAGATTTCGAGGTTTCAATATGAAAATATAAGAATTTTAAATAGATTCAATATACCGTTTTTTTCACATATGCCATATACGCAATCAAATATTTAAGAGTTCTTACTGCTAAAATCCATTTGTATTAATTGCTTTTTAAGCATAATAACTCAAGCAAAAAATTTATTCTTTTGTATTTAGTATGCTAGCTATTAAATTAAATTTAAATTAATGCAGCATATTTGCTGATAGATGTAAATATCTTTTACATTTCTCTGAACAATTCTAATTTTATTTGATATCTTGTTCTATACTACCAACCTTCAGTATTCTATTTATATAGATAAGAGAAATCAAATAAATACACTAATTTTTGCTTTTTATTTGCATTTATTTATCGTAGATTTACTTTTATTTTTTGCCTGAATTAATTTGAGTAAAAATATTACTCAATCAGACGGTTAAAAGGTAAAATTGCAACTTCTTCTTCCGAAACTCGAGCAATGTTGCCATTGCACAAGTGTACTTGAACTGGGTTGCGTCCATATACTGCTGTTTGATATAGGCATAACAAAACACCGGGAGAGTTTAATTTTCCAACGATGAATTTATTCGGCGATACTAGTACTCTAGCAGGTAGGCTTATCGTAAAAATTCGACTGTCTTTGTCTCCGCGCCCTACACGATGAAGGTCCCGAGTTTTCACTTTTTTAATGCAATAGCCAGAAGGAATAGGATATAGGGGAACAGGAGCTAAAGGAGGAGGAAGAGAAGGAGGAGGTGATGGTGGAGGCAGTCCTTGATTTTGATGAGGATTGTTCAGAAATTGAGCTACATAACTTCATCCTGTAAAAATAAATATAGAAATCGCATAATGTTGACACATAAGCTTATTTTTATAAACAGGTTTGTTTCTAAAGTCTGATATCATTTTTCCAAGGAATGCAACTGATTTTAAAGAAATTCCTTGGAAAAAAGTTACGAAGTATTCATTTTTTTTTACCAAACTTTTTTAGATTATTAAAAAAAACTGTTTTCCTCAACTTAACACGACTCAAAAAAATTAGATGTTCATAAAATGAGACTAAATAAATGTACTTTATTTATTTAATTAGCTATTAAATGATTTATTAGTCCTCTAAATATATCTTATTTTTTCCACGGACTGCATGAAAGGAATAAATGTTCACATCGAAAAATCACTTTTATATCACAGTATTTATATGCGTCTTCATATTCTAGATTGTCTATTTAATTAAGTATAGTTAAAGATTAAAGATTTTCGACAGAAATTTGTGAACAGGTTTTGTTCATTTTTTTCGCAACTGGTCATTTTTCCACAAATTTTTTATTTTCAAAGTTATTTTACCCGACTAAAACAAAAAGTACGCTTATTGTCAAGAACTGATTGTTCACAAAATTGTAGATCTTTTTTGGGATCACAATTTTTGTTAATTCATCTTTTTTCGTATTTCGTATAGTTTGACCTCAAAATGGAATTTTTTTATTTTTGATTGTGATTTGTTTAAACAAAAGTTGCATTTTTGATTTTCCAAGAACATCCAAAAACTACCTCTGATAGTTTCGTGGGGCTTTCAGAAATCAAAGTTTTTCTTCCCTCGAATTTTTTCATATCGTGCGTTTTTTGGCTTCAAATTTGAATTTTTGATTGATTTAAAAAATTTTAAAAATGTTATAACTTTGAATTTCCATCCAGAATGGCTGATTAAGGAACTCGTGCTATCTTTTAGACCCTAAAAAAGTGTGCCAAAGATCGATTTGATTCGTTCATTTTTTTAGAGTTATTGTGTTTACGAACGGACAGCTAGACGGACGGACAGACAGACCATTTCGGACCATTTAAATGCTTTCTCAATCATACATGATGAGAATTTTAAAAAACGTTTCATCCTATTTGAAATTATAAGTAAAGGACTATAGAAATAAAGCTCATTCTCTAATACTTGTTTGAATAATGCGTATGGAATTAGAAAATTTCTTGAAATTCTGAAACTTTCTTATTATGGATGTTATATGATATTATCAGGCATGATATTATATTTACCAACAGATTTACAGAAAACTGATAACGTTGAAAACAGACTCCAAAAAAACAGCCTCATTTTTTCTAATGGAAAAATCTATGTAATGATATTCTATTTTATTAGATGATACGCACCGATCACTATCTGATTCAAGCTTGTAAAATTTTCCAAGATTATTTTGATAAGACATGTATCATGCTTAGATAAACCCATCAACTCTCTAGATCGGTAATGTTCCACATTGTGTAAAATAGAATATACATTTGGTTAAACTATTCTTCTAACCTTCGTGAACTCGCGACGAAATACCTTCATGTTTTAGTCGCTCAAAAATTGATCCTAAACACATTTTTTTTGCTTCATCATTGTTGCAATAAAGTTTTATCTTCCTTTAGTAAAAATGGACAGATTATGTCCTAATTCTGTCCTCTGCTCTCCGTTGGCTCAACCAATAAAGCTCAGAGAAATGGCTGACCTCGAATTACCATTCAAGTGCATTTGCATTTGTACTTGAGAATTATGCACTCTTTCACCGCTAGTTATTCCAATGCTGAACTTCTTTTTGCCGAGGTGATGTGAGCGTGGTGCAGGGTTTTGGTGGGGGTCATTTGTAATAATAAAATGCCTATTTGGTCACTGAATTTGAATCGCAAAATTTTCCCCATGTACCTAGCTTTAATAATATTATTCTGACAGAGCATTTTAATACTAATTTAGATGTGATTTGCAATCATACTAAATATTTAACTAATATCATACATGCTGCTGGGTTATCTATTGTCTCACATAATATCACCTTTCAAACTGATGATTCCAGTTCTGGATTTTAATTTTAAAGGAAGCCTTCAATGTGGTCCTGCTTGAAACCCTCAAAGCCAAAGAAGCCTCAGTCCAAGAACTGCAAAACCTACTAAGCATAGTAAGGCTTAGCATCTTGCAGCAGAGAATGAAGTCTAACTGGAAGTCTTATGTCATTCTCCTAAGGGGGTCAATCTTTGCATCTTAACCTGCAATGTCTACAATGTTACCTAAATTGTTCTTTCAATCTAAAAGCCTAATTTTTTCTTAAGCCAATCGAGGAATGCTGTCATTGTACGCGTACACTTTAAATATTTTGCAGTCGTGTAATAGTTTTTTTATATTTGTATATGAAACACTAAAACACCATAAGAATTAATTTTGTAAGCGATGAGTTTATTCGATGAAGGTCACGAGTTTTCACACCTTCAATCTGATAATCAGGACTGGACTACGGGATGATGTGGAATGTACCAAACTCGTGGGTAATCTAGTTCGGCTTCTGGAGTTTCTTCCATGTGGCCAAATTCCTCATATTCTCGCATAAAGTTTTGATAAGCGTCAGCCAGATGAGGATCCCTGTGGAAACGACGATGAACATTTGAGAGAGAGCTAAGGCTACCCGTCTGGTATCCATAGGAGAGGGTGGAGGTTGTGTCTTTAGAGGGAGGCGAACTGTATAACGTCCCTTATTGTTTCGAAAATGCTTGTCTAAAAAAAGTTGCCTGAAGGCTTCATCCTCTGATTTTGGTTTCTTCATGGGAGGGGCCACCTCTTCGACAGCCCGAAAGCGTTGAAGCATTTCTTGCAAACCATCTTCTTAGGCACAATGCATGGTCATAAGGGGTATTAAAGACATGGGCACCGCCCGCCTTGGAGCGTCCGCATAGAGTGCTCCTGAAATGATCCAGCCAAAGACAGTATCTTGATCTATTAACTGAGTTCGTCGTAACTGGCGTAATCCTGAGCGCAAGACTTGGCCATATGCATCAGCCCCTAGAATCATATCAATTGAATTTGGTTCTAGCCAATGATGACCTGCTAAATCAATACCTGCAAACAGAGCAGGATCGAAATCCATGGGTTTCCTGGAAGAAAGTTGAGATGTAAGGCGTGGTAGAATTAGAGCATGAATTTCAAGATGAAATGAGGTTTCACTATATGATTATAATGATACTTAAGTAGTGGCGCGCACAGTACCACCTCTTGATGCACCAATGCCAGTGAGGGTAATCATTTCACGGCGCTTGGGAAGTTCGAGTAATTGCGCCATTCCCTCGGTAATAAATGAAACTTTGGAACCCTGATCGAGTCGTGAATCGACGAATGATGTGTTCCTCTGCACTTTGAACACCTATTCCTAGATTGACAATTTTTTGAACAGTGGTTACCCAAACAATTGAAACACAAACGTAGGCGATACAACTCTTGGTGACGTTCATTGTGTGGATTTCCTTGATACTTAGGACATACAGTGACATAATTTCCTCCCTTACGGAGTAGGCATAGAAGAGACGATCTGCCACGCGTATTAGAACTGTAACTGGCATGCAAAACACGTTTGGGATTTGCCCGAGATTTTTAATGAGTTAAGACCGGCCTATTATTGGTCTTAGTGTCAACAGCAATCATACAGAGTGCATGAGAGCTATGTTCGAGGAATTCTGTGAAATCATGAAAACTGGGAAAACGATCCAGTAATTTCATATCCGTTGAGGCTGCCGAAACACTTGAGACAGCTTGACGAACCCTTACATTGAGATCGGCCTCCTACAGCTTACGAGAATCAGAATCTAAGCGACTGGCCAATATATACACTAACCATATTTCCCAATGTTCCACAGGCATTTCAAGGTTTGTCAGCGCACGTACGATACGCTAAGCCTCATCGCTGAATGCGCGCAACCCTTCTGCAGACTCTTTTTTTAACTGAGACAAGTCCAATAAAGCAGTTAAAAGATTATTTACAGTCAAGCGAGGGTTGGATAATCGCCCTTTCAACTGTTGACACTGAGGAGGTCAAAGCGGCCGTAAGAAGCCACTTCGGCAACAGACCAGTGGGGGAAGTGAAGGTCAGCATCACGAAAAGCCCTTCAGAGGCAATCTGAAGGCTTACGTGGTCCTGTCGTGTACATAAGAAGATGCAAAGGGTTTGTTGCTACCGCTGCTTAGGCTTCGGTCACATGGCAGCCAGTTGCGGGGGCCCTGACCGAGTAAAGTGCTGCTGGAGATGCGGGAAAGAGGGCCATAGGGCTGCGGTGTGCGAAAGTACGCCGCAGTGCTACCTCTGTGCCGCAAAAGAAGCGAAGACCCGGACAGATCACCTACTGGGGACGATGAGGTGCTTGGCGTGCAGGGATGCAGCCTCATTAAAGAATCCTCCCGGATGCAGAAGATAATAACGTCGGTGGGCTGGTCCGACAAAAAGCCCATAATATGCAGAAGGAGCCCAAGCCGAGAAAAAAGATAAGAGCCGAGGCACGGTTAAAGAACGGCACCCCCCTGAAGTAATGCGAAAGCGGTTCCGGAAGGGAATGATTTCAAGGAGAAAGGTTGGTGGTTTTTAGTCGGTCGTTAATGGCATTCCTATAATGGTCAAATTAAGATCTTAATGTATATTCATATGCATTCAGATTATTGTAGTTATGCTATCAATATCCCGACACTACCGAGAAGTGCGGACCCTTCTCGGTGTGTGATAGCACATTTTCCACCTTCCCTTGCAAAAAAAAAATCATCATCATCATCATCAAGGCGTTAACAACCGTGCCGAGAACTGAGTGGCACCAGGGAGTGAGGTCTCAAACGGTGTCTCTAGGATACCAGATCGCCTCCTAGAGTATATAGACCTTACCCCCGCATGCGGGGCTCTGCGGGGGTGGAACTTTACTTCCCTAGCTACTCATGGGAATATTATGGAGAATCTATTGAAAAAAAAACGTTGGAGAAGTGAATCGGAGTATTTTTGAGGAGCTGGGTGGTCCTTTGAACGTTACGGAGGAGGTGGACAGGTCAGAACTGTCAATGAACAAGGTGGACATTACTGAGATGGATGTGCAACTCTCAAGACATACCATTTCTTAGATAAGTTACAAGGCACCATCAAAGCAATGGTAGAATTTAGCAGGGAGAAAAAAAACATTTGGCTCTCAATAAGGGAGTGATTAAAGACGGCGGAGGGTCTCTTGCTCCAATTTCGAGACAAGTCTATGACGACCGAAGGGATTCATAGGGTTCTTGTCGAGAATATTGGGAGAACGGCAAGAAGGAGGGCAATAGCCCAAAAACAGAAGGCCAGGAGTAACACAGGTCAAAGGGGGACTCAGACCGAAGAGTCCGTAGAAACTCCCACTCCCCATTCTGGGAAGCGAGAGAGGGAGCCCACTCTGAGTTCCGTCGAGGCAAGTTCCTCAAGACCTATTATGAAGAAGCCGAGGACCCGCGCTGCGAAAGCGACAGCGTCAACTCCCAAAAACAATGAGGGAGAGGTGCCTATACCTGCACCAAGAGCAATAGAGCGAGAAGTGAAGCAGAGGCGATCTAGACCCGACGCGGTTCTCATAAAACCGACGGAGGGTCTTACTTACGCTGAGATCCTTAGAGACCTTAAGCAAAAAGTGAAGCCTGACGCCCCTGGAGTTAAGATCAGGGGCGTCAGGGAGACCAGCGGCGGAGAGGTCTTGGTGGAACTAGGACCTGCAGCGGACAGCAGAACAAAGCTGTCTGCTGCTATCAAGGTAGCGGTTGGGGACTGGGGACGTGTACGCGAACTCGTCCCCCGTGTCGAGGTCGAGGTTCTGGATCTCGACACAACAACGGAGGAGGAGGAAGTGGAAGCTGCCTAGCGTCGACACTTTGGTGGGGCTACGTGCGGCGACATTAAAGTTAGTTTTTCTAACAAGGCCTTCAGAGGCAATCTGAGGGCCTTCGTAGAAATGAAGGAGGAGTTTGCCGCAAGACTAGTGCGGACAGGAAACCTGCAGATAGGGTGGGTGTCCTGCCGCGTACGCAGAAAGTCGGAGGTCCGGAGGTGCTACCGCTGCCTAGGCTTCGGCCATATGTCAGCTAGTTGCGAGGGCCCAGACCGTCAAAGGGCTTGTTGGAGATGCGGAAAAGAGAAACATAGGGCTGCAACGTGCGAAAGCACACTACAGTGCTACCTCTGTGCTGCAAAGGAAGGAAAGCCCCGGACAGACCATCAGCCGGGGACAATGCGGTGCTTAGCGTATACGGAGGCAGCCTCGTTGAAGAAGCCTGCCGGACGCACAAGCTAAGCACATTGCTGGGCAGGTCCGATAAAAAGCTGAGATATTCAGAGGAAGCCCAAGCTGGGACAACAGAGAAGAGCCGAGGCACAGCTGAAAAAACGGCACCCCCCTAAAGTAATGCGAATGCGGTTCCGGGGGGGAAGTTTACCCCCGCCCCTGTTACGGCTGATAGGTCACGGCCTCATACTTCTTTCTGTTCCTTTTATTCGGCGCCCAGTATTTTAGCATCGCGGTCGTTGATTGTTTCGTTGGAACGGAAAGGCTTACCTGGTTGTCTCTGTCAATGCGTGGCTCCGTACATCTTCTGCCGAACTCTGCCTAAAATATGGTCGCTTACTCTTCTTTGTCATCGACTTATAGTATTGGACCGCTGGCTACGGCTTTTGGAAGTGGACTAGGGAATAGAAAGAGAGGACAAATCGATTTGTTCTCCCTTTCTCTTACCTACAATTCGTAGATTTATCTAAATAATATAAAAGACAAATTGCCTAAGATTTGTCTGACGAATCTCTGCTTGTTGCAATAGGCTGGTGCCGAAAGTATTGAATTTAATTGTGCTTCGCAATTTAAGTCCCTATTCGAATCAATAGGCGAACTTGATACATGAAATCGGCAATGGATTCACCCTAATGCGGTTACCATCGAGTGTCAAACATAATAATTAAGCGGCAAAATAATCTGTTAGACTCTGCTTTTAATCGTGTCATCAAACTTAACTTTAATAGTCAATTTAGAAACCGGAGTCCATTCGGCCTTACTTACACAAACAAAATGATAGAAAACATTTATTTCTACTGAAGTGCCTACACGGTTTTGACCTAATTTGATGATTTTATCATGTCTAAATTTCATGATAACAGGGTAATAATTTCTTAATTTTTGTAAAAAGCTAACAGACTTGAATAAGATAGAGGCTGCTATATGTTATGATAATAAATTAAAATGCAGTTTGACTTATTTTATCTACATCAAGCATGTAGTCTCACGCATGTAATCTGCATCAAGCAAGTATGTTCTTCTTCACGTTGGCAATTTTTCTTAATTCCATTGGTAAATAAAAGATGATATTATACAATATAAAAATTAATACATAGTGAAAAATAACACAATTGCAAGAATTTAATTTCTCTAAGAGATATATGCGTGTACGTGATTCAATATGATTTTTTTACAAACTTAGCTTAAATAATTTTCAAGTACGTAATTTGCTACTTAACGTTGGAGAAGCCAAAAGTGTTAGAATTTTCATGACGAAAACAAAACATCAGTCAGAATTTTGTAAAATATAAAATCCATAACTGGAAAAGCTATGTCTGATATTGGAAACAGTCCTATTTATCAAAATTATTTTGTTTGTATACGTGCATATACAAGAACCGTCCGTTGCTTTAGTATTTGCATGCGAAAAAAACTCTCTTTTTTAGTATATTGTTCTGAATCATTTTCAATTCCTTTGAAGCTTTGGCTAAAGGCATAAATATTTCTTAAACCGTAAGATGAACGATAACGAAAGGTTCCTTACAGTTCTCTGAATTCTATAAAATCCCCTTGCTTTCTCTGTATTCCTTAATTTTTTTGATTTTCCTAAATCATAATTACCAAATTTCCCTTTTTTAAATTAACTTTTCTAAAGCATGGAGAAAGTGAAAGTTGAAGATCGAAACTTAGATAAAAACTTTTCTTTCTCACATGCTCTCCCGATCCTAATTTATCAATCATGTTCAGAATTCCTCTAATTCTTAGATTTTTTAAAATACTGTAAATTCTGTGGAATTCCTGAAGATTTCCGAATTCCCTGAAAAATCTGAATTCATTGGAGTTTCTTAAATTGGGCTAATTCCTTTATTTTTTTAAATAACTTGATCTCACTACTTTTTAAGTAATTAAACAGAATTCCAGAGAATTTAATGTGGATTCAAAGTAATTCTAGTAAACTTCAAAGAACTTATGTGATTGCCAAATGGTTCAAAACAATATACTAAATTAGATAGTATTCATCAGTAAAACTGTCTGCTGTTTGCCGCATGTTCGTATAAAAACAAGGGGCCTATTAAAAGAGTGGTATTCTTAGGTCACCAACGCCAGAGTGGTCGTTTCAGATATACACTCCAGGAAAGGTTTTTTTCAAACCTAAAAGTATCGATATCCTCTTCCAAATTAAGCTCAACGATGAACGCTGGTCAGGCATATTCAAATACAGCTTACAATTCTGCTAGGCGATCTCCTGCTAGTGGATCTCGTCGTTTACCTCGATCTCGTTATGCTCCTATTCTAATACATCCTATATCTCCTGGTTATGAAATCAAAAATTTAAACACTCGTAACCTTTTTCACCTGAGATATGGTGATCAAGATAGTCCAGTTTTCAAGATAAGCCTACCTGCCAGGGTACTAGTATCGCCGAATAATTTAACCGTTGGAAAAGTGAATGCATATGGTGTTTTGTTGAGTTTATATCAAATAGTAATGTACGGCCGCAATCTCGTTCAATTGCATTTGTAAAAGGACATAATTACTAGAATTTCCGACGAAGAAATTGTGATTTTATCCTTCAACCGCAAGCTTGAGTAAAAATTTTACAGATTAAATTTATTTAAGTAAAAGGAAATTTAAATCTCAAACAATAAAATAATACTGATTCGAAGATTAATAGATCTATTTGCTGCATATGTATTTTATTTTCCTCATTTTATGCAAAAATCCTATTTTCATAAAATCAGACAGGCCATAAAAAATTCACTTAATGTATCGCATTTCGACAAAAAGCTTTTTAAGTTGCGGCAGTGTTATATTTCAAATTGTATAGAAGTTTTTCTTATATAAACAAAGTAGATTTCCGCTGCGTGTCTTGCAGGGAACAGGACGTCGGATAAAGTGGTGCTAGAAGTTTGGATACCAAGACAATTTTGAGACGGATATTAGGATTGGAGAGTAAACTAAAGGTAATAATTGGTAAAACGATGATATAGTGCACATAAAAGCGTAAGGAGGAACTTATTTTTAAACGAGAAAATTAATTCAAAAAACAGGTGATGCATGATTTGATGTTAGATTACAGCATCGGAAAGAGACCAATTAATTGGAGAAGCACAACCACAAAATTGTTTGAGATTAGTCATAAATACTTATTAATATCTCAGGGTAAGCAGCTAAATAAGAAAGTGTGATTGTTTAATATGATTAGTTTAGGTGAAAATATTTGGTTGAGGTAAAGTTCAAAACAATTTGGGAAAGAGGATGAAACAAAAATATTTCGACAAATTTCAACTATTCATAATTATACAAAACTGAAAGCAAAATTGAATACTTTTAGCAAATTCTCTCTGGGCGCAAACGAAAAAAGTTCTAATTGAATAATCCCCACATTAATGCAAAAATAAATTTTATATCGACAAATTTAGTTATGAAAGCAATTTAACCTCTCTGCGCTAGAAGAAAGTTGCAGTTACATGCTATTAGTGTTTGTATTTTAAATTATGAAAAAATTTGTCCATAAATTATCGCTTTTGTCTGATTCGTCTGATAAACATAAAAAACATCGTAACTCATTTAATCTGATATAATACCTATTACCATTTTAAATCCATCGCAAAAAGGTTCCTAAATTGCATAAAAATAGTGTATGGTTCTATGCCTTTTGCGAACAAGTTCAGAAAAAGAAGCGTCAATCCAATAGTTTTATACGTATGTACAATTACAAAAGATTTTCGAGGCAAAGCTTGAACCAATTCATTAAATTAAAAATAACAAACAAGTGAAAAAAGTTGAATTATCTCCCCAAATACAGATTTTCAGAACTCATACATTAATTAATTGTTTAAAAGAAATAACCTCTTTCATGCAATATTTGAATACTTTAGACCTATATTTATAGAAGGAAATCTAAGTAAAATAGTATTGACCTAAATTTCCAAAACAATAAGCGTCACTTGATAATTGTCAATACAAATTTTTTAATACAATAAAAAACTAAGCCATTTTACAACAGTTCGATTATAATCTAACTGTTGTAAAATCTCGTGTATCACTTAAGCAATTTTAATAACCCAATGCCTCGTTAGCCATTTTTCATTTAACAAATTTCATATGTTCAATAAAATTAACTGCTCAAATGTTTTCAAAGCCTGTTTCTGCGATAATTTTAAGTTATGCAATCATTAGGTGTTATTTGAACAGTTTTAACACGCAACTGCTTTATTTGGCCATTTTTTAATATGGAAGTTTCGGATTTTCAACACAACAATCATTGTATATAGCTGAAACAATTTTAGTACCCAAATTATTTATTTGGCCACATTTCAATATAAAAGTTTCTTTTTTCTGTACAATCAACTCCATATATATCTCCTAATCGGCTTTTGCTTTTTCATTGAAAATAAGATGACGATCACTCATTATTTGGAAGAATAAAGCCATCAATGTTACGAGTTGTCCATTATTTAAAAGACATATTTTGTTTCTTCTGTATAATCATCTAGGTATAGTACCAAAGGGTTTTTCTTTTAATAATTTATTTTTAAAAATTAACAATCTGTTAACAATACTAAATTATAATTAATATCGTTTCCAACATAGTAAGATAGAAAATAACTTTGGAAAGTCACTCCTTTTGACAAATGAATACTATATGTTTAGATGTTACAGAAAGTTTAAAAAATTTGAATGTAATATAATTAATATTTTCAGATATGTATACTGGAAGCACTTCAAATCAAACAATTATTTGAACTTGAGAGCGTTTTAAATCGAACAATTAAAAAATATAAATTTGAAAAGAATTTACTATTGTAACAAATGCAAAGTAAATTTTTGCAAAACACATCCTTTACTTCTGTTTGATTCAAAATTTGATATTTAAATTTTAATTGAAAGTAATGATATAAATGAGATTGAAAAAAGTTTCAAGCACAATATTTTTCTACTGAATTTATTTTTTACGAACTTGTTTCTCAACGTGGGTTTTTTTAATTACGTGAACTTTAATTAGCGTGACAAAATATTAAAATTACTGAATACACATCTGAACTTTTAGCTGTTTCTACATAATTAATAACAAGAATACTTCCAATTATAAAAAAGGCTTGTGTAAACTTTGCATTAAGTAGGTCAAATGAGATATTAACCAGTTTATATAAGCAAGAAGTATACAGCTGATTGACGTAACGTCCATTGACATCACCTTACTTTTGGCTTTTACCAGAGAAAATTTATAAGAAACTATTACTATCGCGAAAGATGTTTACCACACTGGGACTAAAACGTATTAAAAACTCTTACCATAATAATTTCTCAATCTGAATAATTAAAATCATTATATTAATTTTGAAAATTCTTTTTTTTTTAAATCTAGCTTTTTAAAGGATATATATTACAATTTTAGGTGAGATAGGATGCTTGTAAACTTGATTCTAAGCCAAAGTGGAAATATTTAAATAAGACAATAAATATAAATTTCTTTGAAAAACTCCTGTTACCCCAAATTAAAAAATTACTATCTTACTTAATAGAACTTAGAAAATACTTCCTACATGATCTTGATATATTGAAACGTTAATATTTAAATAGAAATTTCCCGCTAAAATCAAAAATCAAATACTTTAGTTTTTAAACACAACAAAATTTAAACTTATCTCCTTTTAAGTGTTTCCATTTCTAAACTTTCCAGTCCAACTATTTGTCTGCGCAATTATTTTGCTGTATTTGTCTCGGCATGAAATTTTTTTCAATGACATCAGTTTTTATTTAATTACCTTGACTTAATAACGAAATGACTCATTCGTCCAATCTCATACAAGTTTGTACAAGAAAGATGATTCTTAGAACAATGATTAATGAAAAGGTTACAAAATCGAATGAGAGGTGAATCGAATGAGTGGTGCATATATTTTAAATTAATGAAAATACTACATTGTGTGTCGAAGGCGTAAGGAATGCTATTTCGCCGAGGATGCACTTGCCGCCCGAGCAAAGCAAGGGTGGAATAAACACGAGGCAAAATAGCCTTATGTTCTTGATACACACTGTACTTTTTGTCCTACCCTCCTAGAAAACAAGCATGTAAAGCAGATATAGGAAGTTTGGTGCACACCACCAGAAAGGGTTTGGATCGAGAAATCTCTCTGTATCTCTCTTACTTCTCCTTTTCACCATTTTTCCTTTTTCATTTTCTCTTTTCTATATTCCCGTTTCTCATTTCCTCCTCGTTTTCCCCTTCCATTTTCCTCATTACCCTTTCCCTTTTCACCCCTTTCTATATCCCCCTTTCCTTTACTTTTTGTGTTTTCCAACATTCTCCCCTTTCCTCTTTAATTTTTCCCTATTCCATTTCCGCCTTCTCCTTTCCCCTTTTCACTCTTTCCGGTTTCTTATTTTCTCCTTCCCTTTTCCTTTTCCCATTCGCTTTTACTTTTTCGTTTTCCTCTTCACGCTTTGACCTTTGCCTTTTCATTATTTTCACATTCCCTTAAACCTTTTTCTCCTTTTACCATTTTACCTGTTTCCCTTTTTCGTCCCCTCTTTCTATTTTTTCCTTTCCTTTTTATTTTACCCATTGCCTTTCCCTTCTCATCCCTTTGCCTTTCTCTATTTCCCCCTTCCATTTGTCCTATTTCTTTTCCACATTCTTCCCTTTTCCCTTTTATTTTTCTCTGCTATCTATTTCCCATCATCCATTTTCCCCTCTTTTCCTTTTCTCTATTCCATTTTTCTGTTTTCCTTCATCCTTTCCCTTTTAATCCTCCCCTTTAAAATCTTCTCCCATTCCCTTTAACCTATTACCCTTTTTACCATTTCTCCCTTTTCTTCTTTCATTTACCTTTTAATTTTACTATTTTCTTTTTTATCTTCTCCCTTTCGTGAATATCTTAATTTAAAATGGATCAAAGAAAAAGCTCTTGAGTTTTTATGATATGATATTACCACTTCTGGCGAGCATCCCAATTGCGTGATGGAGTGCAACTATATCGTGCATAAAGTTTTTTATGTACCAGGCGTAAAATTTCATGGTGGCCTGTCGGCGAAGTGCGCTTTTGCGAAGGACACTGGGCTGGAAATGGCCACATTACGCCTGTTTCATGTGCATAAAATGGCGCGTTTTAAAGGGAGTTGATCAAAAAATAATGTAATTCGTTTTATCTTCATATTGTATAAAATCATTTTCAGTAGTTATTTTCTACCGTATCGAGAAAAAAAAGAAAAATCCCATTTCTTTTTTTCCTTCACTCTATTATTGAACAAAAGATTTTATGCAAAAGAAGATTCTAAAAATACGCTACAAGGAGGGCAGTAAAGCTTGTTTTAGACCCGCCTGAAAAATACTGTACATGAATCATGATTATGCAATTGAATCTACACCAACAAGCGGATCGTTAAATAATCGAGTATAGGGTCATATACAGGTTCCTTGGCGGAGTAAAATGCATAAAACGTGCAAGGTTCGTCGTAGCAAATAATGCATTATTTGATTCGGGAAGCAAAGAATTTTGACATACTCAGATAAATCGTTTATATGGTATGTCGCTC
>JAAAKG020064853.1:0-17638 GCA_010014905.2 Druon quercuslanigerum
ACAGATAATTTTTCTAGAAAAAAATTCAATTATAAACTGAATCCATAAATTCTTAACCAAATAGTTGAATATTCAACAAGAAAAAATATTTTTCACCAAAAATACTACCTTTTAACAAATTTCATAAATTATAATAAACAATTTTTAATTTATATCCTTGTCATTTCTACCAATATGAAACTAAATAATTGACATTTTTAAACAGAAAAGATCATATTTCAACCAATACTTGAGTAGTTAAACTTTCATTGCGAGAATTAATTCTTAATCATAAAAAAAAACTAATTTTAATAAAACAAATTAATCTTGTGTCACCAAAAAGTTGAATCTTCAAGCAAAAAAAAAACTAATTTTCTTCAGAAAAGTTGAATTTTCTATCAAGAAAATAAATTTTTTACCAAAAAAGACGATTTTCTAACCATTTTACATCAATTTTCAACTAAACAGTTTGAACAATGGATGTAATGCTATTCCAAATATTATTAAATCAATCTTTAGTGTATATTTTTGTAGTTCAAAATTTTTTTAACTAAATAGTTTAAATTTTTAACTGAAAAAGAGCAGTTTTTGTTAAATAGCGGATTAGTTAAATTTTCATTTCAGAGAATTTATTTTTTATTTAGAAAAAGACTAATTTTCTATAAAATAGTTGAATTTTCTACCAAATTGTTGCTTTTTCAGTAATCAGTAGAATTTTTAATTCCAATTATAAAAACTAATTTTTAACCAACCAAAAAAACGAATTGCCAACTGAAAATATATTGGCGTAAAAATATTTTAATTCACAATAAAAAACAGTAGGATTTAACAGACAAAAACTTTAGCAAAATACTTTAATCCTATATTAAAACATATTATTTTTTAAACAAACAGATAATGTTTCTAGAACAAAATTGAAATTTAAACTGAATCCATAAATTCTTAACCAAATAGGTAAATAATCAACAAGAAAAAATATTTGTTACCAAAAATAGTAGGTACTTTTTAATTTATATCTTTGTCGTTTCTACCAATTTGAAACTAAAAAATTTACATTTTTAAACAAAAAAGATCAATTTTTAACTAATACTGGAGTAGTTAAACTTTCATTACGAGAAATAATTCCTAATCAAAAAAACAAACGAATTGTCATAAAACAAATTAATCTTGTACCGCCAAAAAGTTGAATCTTCAAGCAAAAAAAAACAAATTTTCAAAAAATTAAGTTTCAGCAAAGTTTTTCGACTTTTAACAAAAGATTTGAATTTGCAACCTTACATTTTTTTTATTTATAATGAAAAACAGTCGGATTTAGCCAAGAAAAACGAATTTTTAATAAAATACTTTAATTGTCAAATATAACATGTATTTTCAGCCTGTTGCATTTTTTTGATAAAAAAATGGCAAATTTTTGACCAATTAGTTTTTTTTAATAAAATGGTACTGCTACACCGAGAAGCAAACTTTTAAACCAAAAAGTTGAATGCTCAAGAAAATAGTGGCATTTTTGAGACAAAAATACCATTTTTTGTTAACTAATTTAATTTTGAACAAAATAATTCAATTTTTAACAAAAAAAGATTAATTCTTAACCAACAATTTAAATAAGACTCTTGACACGCCATATAGAATTTCGCGAAAAACAGTAACATCGGTCGGTTGCTCAGGAAATAAAACTCACTTATTTTAACTTTATCATGTTTTTCACGAACAAACTTTTTTTTATAAAAATATTATTAATTGTTTTCATTCCATACCAATTATATTTAAAAGTAGAAGTTTGAACACGTTTTTTTTTTTTTTTTAAATTGATTGTCTTTTAGAATTGTTAAAGAGAACAGTGATTCATCAAAAAAAGATTCGCATTGAAAGGTACAGAATGCGATTAAAAATATAATTCTTCGTTTGAAAAAAGGCATTAGAGAAATTTCTATTTACAAAATGTTTGCATATTATTGATCTAAATTTATTATATTTGTAAATATATTAATAAATAAAAAAATAGTTCAATAAAAAAATCCAGTTATTGGAAATCGAACATGCAACTTTCCGGTCGATGAGAATTTTTTCGCCAAACTCCCTATGACGTGTGGCAAATATTTTACAGTCGATTTTCTCAGAAACTACTTTGGGAATGAGCTTTAACTAAAAAAAATTATGAACCGAATTTAAGTTCATTGTTAATACTTTTAAAAATGTTAAGTTAGCTTAAAAAATAAAGTTAAATTTCTTGATTTTGGTTTAATATTTTAATATTTTTAATACTTGTCAGTTTAATACTTACAATATTTTATGGCACTATTTTAAGATTATTTTCGTCAAGTGTCATGCCTGAGGCCTGGAATTTACTTGGGGGTTTGTAATTAAAAGCAACCCTTCAACGCGACGTTATTATGCCACGCGTTTCCTGTTAATGCACCAAGCGATCGGAACCTGAGTGCTAATTATAAATCCCTGCCACTCCCTACATAAAAAGTAAAAGAAAATAATTTCCTAATGGTCGAGAAAACACGAGATAAATTTAATAGTAACTAAAAAAAAAAATTGGTTTTTCATTCATAAATTTGGTAGTTTTTAAATTCCATATGTTGCAAGAAGAATCCTCCTTTTGGCTCCCCAGAGAGAAACTGAGGTTTCTATTGAGGATTGTTAAGTAGATTTTGTGGGCCAATTTCAAGTGCACGAGAGAATATATTTAGCAAATTTATTCGCTGCCAAAATTCTCTGCTCTAGTTCCACTGCTGAAAATCTTCTTCGCAAAAATGAGTAGAAAAATTGGTAGAAAATTTTAAATTTAAGGCTTGTTCAACAAGACATATGAAGTGAAAAAGTAGCGAATCAATCAATTATTATGTGTACAAGACACAATTTCAGCAGAATTTACACTCTTTTTCCTACTCACATATTTTCTCCTTTTTTTAAGAATTCCTCTTTTTTCCCCAGTTGTAAAAACACTTTTGCTGTTTCTTGGTTTTTCGTTCAAGTGCGATATTAATCGGAACTCAATTAGAAAATATAATTATATATTTGAGATTTTTCGTTGAAAGTTCATTCTTTTGAATTTAAAAGTCTGCCATTATATTTTTATATTGAAATATTTATCTTTTTAATCAAAAACTGTATTAGTTGATTTAAAATTTAATAATTTGATTGAAAACTCAACTATTTTGTTGAAAATTCATGTTTTTTGTTCGAAAATTTAACTATTTAGAAAAATAGTAGAAAAGTTATCTATTTTAGTTGAAAGCTTATTAATTTTAATTAAAAATTCTAATATATTTTTAGATCAGAATTCTTCTCTTTTTTGGTTGAAATCAACTGTTTTTGATTTTAAATTAAAATCTTTTTTGGTTGATGTATCCTCTATTACATTTTGTGTTAAGAATTAACATTAATCAATTTTTTTTGTTATTTAATATTAAATGATTTAACTAATTTAGTTGAAAAATAAAAATTTATCCTTTTTTTTAGATCAAAATTCAAACATTTGGTTGAAAATTCATCTTTTTGATAATAATTGACTTTCTTTGTTGAAATTTCGTATTTTTTGTTAAAAACTCAGCAATTTGATTGAATTTTTTTCTCTTTCTCGACTGGAAAATCTTTTTGTCTTGAATGCCTGGTTGAAAGTTGAACTAATTTTAAAAATTATCATTGAAAATTTAACTTTTTTAAGAAAATTCTTTTTTTTTTTTAATAATGTATTTATCATCGAAAATTGATAATTTTTTGGCTTAAAATCAAACCACTTGATTACAAATTCGTATTTTTGACTTAAAATTGGGGTTGAAAAAAAGCAACTGCTTGGTTGACAATGAAATTTGTTGGTGAAAATTTATATTGTCGAATTGGAAATTCAACTGCTTTGTAGGAAATTCGTGGTTCGGCTTAAAAATTTAAACTGCAAAATTTAACTATTTTGTTGAAAATTTAATTATTTTGTTGGAAATCCAACTATTTGGTTACAAAAATCATATTTTTTGGACAAAAATTCATCGTAGTATTTTAAAAATTTACCTATTCTGATGTAAATTATGCTCTTTTGCTTAAAATCATCTGTATAGTTGAAAATTAATTTCTCGTTCAGAATTAAAGCTTTTTGGTTGAAAAATCTTTCTGGATTGAACATTCAACTTTGTAGTTAAAAACTTTGTTTCTTTTTTGTTAAAATTTAAATGGATAAAAGTTGAATTTCTTTTTCAAAAATACATTTTTTAGTTGAATATTAATCTGTTTGAATGAAAGTTGTTTTTTCCCCGCTCAAAATTATGTTGTTGTTTTTTTTTTAAATTAACTATTCCATATTTTGTTGAAAATTGATATTTTGTAGTTGAAAATTCAATATTCGGTTAAAAATTCATGTATTTTGTTAAAAATTCGTCTTTTTGGTTTAAAATTCAATTAAAATTCTTCGCTGGTTGGAAAAATTCAACTACTTGGTTAACAGTTTAATTACTTTGTTGAAAATTCAAGTTGAACTACTTTGTGAGTGTTAAACTAATTTAAAAAAATAATTTCTCTGTTTGTGAAAGATTAGTCTTTTTCATTGAAAATTTAACTTTTTAAAGAAAATTCTTTTTTTTTTTTTAATAATGTATTTGTCATGGAAAACTGATAATTTTTAGTCCTAAAATCAAACCATTGGGTTAAAATTTCGTATTTATGACTTAAAATTGGGGTTTAAAAAAATCAACTGTTTGGTTGACCACGAAATTTGTTAGTGAAAATTTATATTGTCGAATTCAAAATTCAACTTCTTTGTAGGAAATTCTTGTTTCGGAATACAAATTCAAAAACTTGCTTGATTTTTTTATTTGGTTGAAAAATCTTTCTGGATTGAAAATTCCAGTGTATAGTTAAAAATGAATTTCTTGTTGTTCAAAATTAAAGCTTTTTTGTTGAAAATTCATTTTCCGCATATAAAAGTAAAAATTTGTCCAAAAAAATTAGATTTTCAGCCTGAAAACTTAACAGTTTTGTTGAGAGCTCGTCTTTTTGGGCTAAAACTTCATCTCTTTTGGTAGAATATATTTATCGATTATGTTTAAAAATTCGACTATTTTGTTGTGAATGCAATCTGTTTCCGCTTTAAATCTTAAGAATGTGGTACCTTATATAAATTTTATTTAGCAGAATTTGTTCCCCTATTTTCTCTCTTATTGACCGAAAAATCACCCTATTTACCCTGTTTCGAGAGCATATTGAGCGGTGAAGATTAAAATATTCTCAACGATATTTTTATAGTGATTTGATCGCGTTAGAAAGCTGGATTCTATATATTTTTTTGAACTTGGTCTCTTACGTTAATTGCATTACCCGCATAAAACTGCTGTATGCTCGACTGGGCAAATCCCTTTTTCCCAGTTTTTTTTTCTCTTTGTGTGTGTCCCTCAAACAGTTCTCCTCACTCTACCTGCTCTCCTCTTTCATTCCTGATGCGCTTCGACAGGACATGTTGGAAAAGGTCGATGTCCTGTTGACGTAAGGAGGATAGGTACACTCCTAACCGTCCTTTGAAACGATCCATTTTTTTATTTAGGTATTGTACAGTTTGTTGAACTGGAATTTCTTTTCTTATTAACGTTTATGTTATATTTTTCTAATTGCAAGGAATAAAACTTATATAAAAAAAAGTTATATTTGAAAACGTCTCACAATCGTTCTTCTTGATAAGTTGATTGGCTTTTCATAACTTGAAGTTGCTTTATATCTGAAATGTTTTAAATTACATCTTAAAATAATTTTTCTTTAAATAAAAAAAAGCATGGAAAACCTTTAAGTGAGAGTTTTTAAAGCGTTTAATTTAAAAGAAAAAAACTGTTGAGGTATTGTGCGGCTCTATTGGATCGTGAAAAGAGCGATTTGAAAGAAGAAAAAAACCATCTCCGTGAAAACGGAGTCAAAGAACTTGTCGAAGAAGTGCAATCCAAAAAACGCCGGATCTGACACAAAAAAGAGCAGCATAACTTTATTTATTTATTTTTTTTTTATTCAGAATCAAAACAAAAATACAAGAAAGTAGACTTTCGAGCTATTGCTTAATTCTGTCGAATCATGAAAGGAACATCCTGAATGTACCTGATGTTCTCAACGATCAAATTGAAATGAAAGAAATATATATTTCCAATTATTTTTTATCTATAGAAATATTATTTCCGTTATAACAAAAAATATGCATTATAAGTTTATTTGGTAGTTGCATTACTTTTAATATAATCATTTATTAAAAAATGTTTTCCATGTTGTTGTAAATTTAACTGTTTTGTTTCTTTATGAAAAAAAGAGTTTTATTTGTAGCTATTACTAAACTTGAATACATCGTGAAAAGAACATCCAAAAAGAAGTAATAACTTTAACAAAAAAACTATCTAACATTGATCTGGATCATACTCATGTCATAAAGTTTGGTATCGAAAGCATAAAGCATTTTTTAAAAGAAATTTTCTTCTTTCGTTATTTTTAACAAATCCCGTTTAATTTAAAAAAAAAAAGATAAACAATTTTTCAATCGTTTCTTGACAGACGTGTTTCACCTAAAATTTGTATTTTTATTCAAAAATTATTAGATTTAAGAGAAGATGCAGACAATTTTTGAACAATTTTACGTTACGTAGGCATTTTACATCGAAAATTCGTATTTTTAAATTAAAATCATAAGCATTTAAATAAAATTTAAAATTTTTAATAATTTTGGATTATGTTAGTGTTTTTCGTCGGGAGTTAGTATTTTTAATAGAAAAATATATATTCCAGAAAAGATACACAACTTTTTAACAACTTTAGGTTATGTTAGCGTAATACATATAATAATTTGTTTATATTTTATTTTAGTGGTTTGCATCGAAAATTAGTATTATTAATGAATATAAGAAAAAATCATAACATTTTTCAGATTATCATTATTTTTCAGTTTCAGAGTCATTCAATTCACAATTTTTGTAGAATTTCTCCTTTTGTTGGTGTTTTTTATACCGTAAATTGATAGTTTTAATACAAAATCATTAGTAGATTAAATTAACATTTTTCACTAAAGATCGGTTATTTTGGACAAATAATATTTTTTTGAAAAGGGGATTTAAATCTTAAACAATGTTTTGTTCCCCACAGAGAAAGCTTTGTATTTTTTACAATTGCGAATATTTACAAAATTATTTAATTGAAGATTTCTTAGTTGATAAATGTTTTATGGTAAAACTTTTTCCATTTACATAATTCAATGGTGATGTAAGGATAAAAAAGGACTACTTAATTTGAGACGAGTTGATTGACTTATAATATTATTACAGTTTATCAAACAGTAAGGAAGTTATTGTCATTTATATTATTTTAAACATTTTTTTCTACTAAACACTTTTCCATTAACATAATTCAAAGTTGATGCAAGAATAAAGAAGACTCCGTAAATCGAGACAAATTAATTGACCTATTGTATTAATGAAAAATGTTCAATGCTTCCTCTGAGAAATACTTGTACTATAAAGGAAAGCTAAAATTTTGAAAAACTTTAGATTGCGTTAGTGAACAAAAATTGAATGGTTTGATTGTTTGTGTATTGTGTAAAAAGATTATATGTTAATTTTTAAGTTAAATTCGCAATTTTCATGACTTACCAAGAACATTATCGTTACTTTTCCTTTCTATTAGTTTAGAAGTTTAGATAATGCTCGGAAGATGTGGGAAATTATGTTTTTTCAAAACTTTTCGTTTGCGTGAGCAATGCGATTTGCTGCACACTGAGACAGCTTTAAAAATTTATTTATCGAAATTGTCTGCAGTTTGGCAACAATGGTTTTTCAATTTAAAGAAACAAAATTTTCATACAGCCAAGAAAACGGAATGTACACTGAACTCTCGGTTTAATCCCTTTTGGTTTAATCGACTCGTGCAATGCCGTAACTATCGACTATGTCGATAGATCATCATACATCATAGTTCGCATTCACAAAAATTTTAATTTTAATTCGATGATTAATCTACTATTTTATGGAATTTATTTGTGGTTGAATCCATTTCAAACATATTTCTACAGGAGTTGATAATTTAAACAATGCAAACTCGTGTCTTGTTATATAAATAAGTAGTAATAAATAATCAACAAAAAAGGTTATTTTAAAACCGGATAAAGAAACGGGAATACACGGCAAAAGAACCACTTGAAAACTGCTTCAATTTAATACAATAACTAAAAAGTACAATGTAAAATTTCAAAATCTTTTTTCATGCTTGTCCCCCCTATTTATACAGTAATTTCTACCTGAGCTTGAGATTTTATGACCCTCGATTTACTCGGAGTTCTCCTGAGCTGCCGGTTAAATCGAAGTTTCAGTGTAAATGCCATAAGGTGTGAAGCTCTCTTAAAATAAAAATGCAATTGTTTATTTTAGTTATGTTTTGTCAGTGATTAAATAATCTTCTGTTATCCTGTATTAATATTAATTTTATATTTTCATTTTAAAATTGCGAGAATCAACCAAAAGTAATGTTAAGGAAATATAATTAAACAGTTTTTAACGAATTATTTTCTTGTTTGTTTCAGGTAAGTTTCTGTTATGGCAGTAGGTATTATTATGTCAATTCGACTGCAGACAAAGAGGTATTTAATGTTCTATAAAAATCTGGATAATATGTGTTAGGTTTGTCATATCCTTTAAAATTATTATAATAACGGATTTACTTAATAAATGTAGTCACGACCAATTGTTATCAACATATAATGTGGTTCTTCTATTTCGAAGAATAATACTGTTCACCTCGGGATAGAAAAGTTTTTTCCATCCACTTTTAAACGGTATGATCGTTTTGTGTGAAGAACCTGGAAGGAAGGTCGATCTCTCGTACAGGTAGGAAGGAAGAATGGATGACAACACCTGCCTCTCTCTTTCTGTTCTGGGACTTCTGACATTCTGAGGACTTTTTTCCTTTCTCACTCCTTCCTTATCTTTTCCTAGGGCTTCACCTCTCTCGTCGTCAACTCTTCCGGCGGATAATACAACCAGCTGCCTATAGCAAACAGCAAAACATTGTGTGTTATAAAACGCTTTTGCGCAATGTTTTCCGTTGAGTGCACTGGCATATAATCACTAAATGACTCAAGTCTACTCAAATGTATGTTCGTGTTTTCTTTTGTCTGACTTTTTGCAACAATTCTTCAAATTCATACTCTGCTCTTTTTTCTGAATCTAAGATTCAATTTGATGAAGAATTCAACAGTACGGGTGTCCGTATAAAAGGGCCCTTATGACCCCTGGAAATAATCGTTTATCGTAAAGAGTAGAATTCCTATGGTACTTTACATGGAGCCCATAATATCACTTTTCTTTCAATAAATTAACTACCTTCACGGAAACATTAGTTTAAATTGTTTTAGTCTTACGATCAAGTTGGAAATACAAAAGAGAAGGAATATTCCGAGTCAACATTTTAATGCATCTGTCGGTCATCATCAGGCAAATTATACCTAATACAAAATTGATATAAAAAAGTTAGCTAATTAAAAAAATTAACAGTGTCTTAGAAAAAAATATGAAGCTACAAGTCATGACATCCGAGATTCAATCAACACTCAACGGAGGTTAGTCCACCTGAGAGAACAACGTACCTTTTTCATTATATGAAGAAAAGAATTCCTGATTCCAGCTCATATACAGAATGGTACTAAGAAATTTAATTTAACTAATGTTCATTGTAAAATTTACACAGAACTCCAAAAAGTAAAATTAACAGGATTCATAGACTAGGTAATTACTCTAATTATTTAAAATACAGATTGGAAACTAAAATCATAGATAATTTTATTACTAACTTCTTTGAATCACAAGAATCAAGTCAACATAGATTAAAGTACCAACAGAGAGATGTTCACATCAAGCAATTTAATTTACTTAAAAATATTTTTTTTTTGAAAAATGAAAATAAATATCGAGAATTAGGAATTAATAAATGATTTAAGAGTTTATCCAATGTTACAATTCCAGACGATATAGCGGAGACCTTGGCTTTAATAAATAAATTTGCTATTCCTTACAATTCAGATAAAATTCCATCTTATAATATCATTGCATATATCGAAGAATGTACAAAAAATGACCATAAAGATATAATATTTGTTAGAGCAGACAAAAGGTAATATTTCAGTTGCAGCAAATAGAAATGATTATAACAACACAGTTGAAAATCTATTGCAAAATAACATATTATACAAAAAAGTTAATACCAACTTTGTTCCAAACCATTAAAAATAAATGCAATGTTATTATATCAACATGGGAAAATAAAAGGTATATAAATGAGAATTTAGCTTATCGGTTAAATAGTCACTGAAGTGTTGTTGCTAAGGCTTATTCCCTTCCTAAAGTTCACAAACCTACTTAAAATTTAGCCAAATTTTTATCAACAATTTTAAAACCAGTTTTTGGTACAACTCACTCTTTCATTAAAGATAGTTGGGATTTTGAAGGAAAAATTAAGAACATTAATGTACCCATTACCCACTCATTATTATCTTTAGATGTGGTTTCCATGTTTGGCAGCATACCGTTAGATTTACTTTCTGGTTGCATAGAAGAAAAATTATAAGTTTATAAAAATGTAACAAAAATATCTAATTCTGAAATTTTAATAGCTGTTATAACAGTATTTAATAATACTGTTTTCTCTTTCAACCAAAAGTTTTATAAACAAATATCAGGTTGTCCTATTAGATCTCCCTTATCTGCAGTTGCTTCCAATCTTGTTTTAGAGGATCTAGAAAATAGAGCGTTATCAAAACTAAATTTTGAACCATTTTTTTTATTAAATGTACGTGGACATCTTTACTATAGTTCCCACTGACAAAATGCAAGAATTAATTAATGCATTTAATAGTATCGAAGATTCTTTACAATTTGCTTTTGAATTGGAAAATAATAACACCTTAAATTATTTGGATATGTCAATCATAAAAACTGAAAATGGAGCCTTAATTACCAATTGGTACAAAAAATCTTCATGGTCAGGGCAATATTTAAATTATAATTCACACCATCAATTTAACCAAAAAGTTAAAGAAAGTGTCATAAAAGAAAGAATAACTGAAATTTACAATATTTCCAAAAAGCAAAATAAATGGTTAGATAATCACAAAAAAACTGATTTACATGTTTCGTTACCATATGTACAAGGTTTATCAGAGAGATTAAAACGTGCTTTTAAAAAATTTAACAATAATGTATACTCTAAAAGCAATCATAAATTGGAAAATTGTTTTATAAACAAGGAAGATTCTGAAAAATTGAAAATCTGAGAAAAGGTATTTTACTTAATAAAATGCAAAAGTTGTGATAAAATTTACATTGGTGAAACAGGTAGAAGATTAAATTGAACTTGACTAATAATCACTCACTGTAAATAGTTAGTGATATTGACTGAATAAATTGCCTTTCAATACGTTCTTTTTAACTAATTCATATTTAAAGAGATTGGAAATATTCATTTTTGATTTGCATAATATTATTGGCTTTTTTAAATTAATATTATTTCGGGAGTATTAATCTGGTTTAGATTGTGTGTCTAAAAAAAAAATTGGGACCTTTGTATATTAACTGATTAGCACTTAAAGTGTATTTATTAATCTCTGCAGTAATAATTAATATTTCCTGTACTAAGGAAAAACTTACGTAACTGACTTCGTGATTGCGGTCTATTTTCTCATAACTGAAAATGTTAAATTCAACCTAAGTGACACTGCCAGTAACTTTAACAATTTTGTAAAATTGTCGTGTTAAAAATTCGACATTTTTCTAAAAAAAATTCGTCTTCTCTGCTTGAAATTTCAACAGATTTCTGGATACTTCGATTATTTTTTGGTTAAAATTAACTTTTTGCTTAAAATTCATATTTTCGGGTTGAAAATTTAACTATTTTGTAGAAAATTGGTCTTTCGGTTGAATTTGTTTTCTTCCTGAGCTGAAGCATCTTTCTTGGTTGAAAGAAATTTCTTTTGTTAAAAAGTCTGTGAATAATTTTTAGAATATACCTAAAATTTACATTTTGAATTTAATAGAAATCTGAGATGATTCTATATGAAGACAGAGGATATTCACGAATATATTTTCTGATCTTACATTCTTTTAGAGAAGAAGAATGGAGAATAGGGTTCAGCTGTCAATTAGGGAGCTTTCAGGTTTCACGTATCTTGAAGAAAGTCTCTTTTTCGAGACATTTCTGCTAGGTTGTAATGCGAGAACGAATTCTGAGCGAAAAGAATTTGGGTTACGAGAATCCATGCAGGAAAAATCAGAGGGGATGCTCCCGAGTTTTTGTATATTATATCGATTTTGTCAGAAATCAATATTTTTTTTACTCCTAGGGATCCAAGGGACGTGTTTAGCTTGCTTCTGGTGACGTGAAAAATAGTATTTCTGACAAGCGAGACGAATGACCAAATCTTCTAAGTATTTCGTTAAAACTTTTCCATCCCAGACCAAATTTCTATGCAGTAGTATAAGCCCTTTAACCTATTTTTACCGTATCTTCGAATTTCCACTTGATCCAAGTAAATTTCTTCCGTATCAGATTATTTTGGAGATTACGGAAAGTTAAGATTATATTTTTATGTTATTTTTTATTTGGTTTGAAAGCCATCCTTCTTAGTTTGATAATTTAACTATTTTAGTATAAAATTAACGTTTTTTTTAACCATTTTTCGTATTTTTTTGCTGAAAATTCAACTGAAATCTTTCTGGATTGGAAATTTTACTATGTTTTTTTTTTAAATGAGTCTTTTTTCTTTAAAAACTTTATTTGTTTTTGTAGAAATTTCATTTTTTTTTTGTTAATAAAAATGCAACTGCTTCGTTGATAATTAATCTTCCTCTGTTGAGGATTCAACTATTTTGTGGAAAATTTTTTATCTTTTGAGGAATTCATTTGTTTTTGATTTACAATTAAATTTGTTGTTGTTAGAATTGTTTACTATTACATTATTCCTAAAAATTTATATTTTTTGTTTTTAATATGAAACTTTCATTTTTAAATTAAAGATTTTACTATTTGGGTAAAAGTTGAACTACTTTGTTACAAATTTATTTTTTTTGCTTGATGGTTCATTTATTTGGTTGAAAATGTAACCAATGTGTTGAAAATGCGTTTTTTGTTCTTATTATTAGGGTATCAAATATTATATTTTTCTTGGAGATTCCATTTTTTTGTTGAAAATAGTACTGTCTTTAAAAAATTCAAGTTCGTAGGTTGAAAAATCAACTATTTGGTTAAAAGTTCAAATATGTAGTAGAAAATTATCTTTTTCTTTTTTCTTCAAAAAATTAGAATTAGCACCTGGGAAATTCAAGAATTTGGTTAAAAATAGAACTATTATGTTGAAAATTTAAAAAAATTAGTTAAATAGTCATATTTTGTGGTCTCACATTTAGATATTTTGTTCAAAATTCGTCCTTTTGGATTGAAAATTTATTTTCAATGGTTAAAATAAATAAATTTTTTATTTGAATATGAACTTGTTTATTTCGTTCATAAAATATTCTATATAAAATGAAATGGAATATTTTAGAGTTTGAAGGACGTCTAATTTTAAATTGTTGAATTTTAGACTATACAAGCTTGTGAAATCGGTGAAATTTCAAGACTCGAATTTGATCATTTTAATTTTTATTTAGTATTTAATAATTTTTATATTAAAATTTACAAAATTGTTTTGTTTCCCATTTTAATTTCTCAAATTGCATAATTTAGAATTCATAATGTTTGACACTGAAAAATAATTTTAGGTCCAAACTTGATAAATTATATAATATAGATTTGAAAGTATTATTAGTTAAAAATTTCGTAATTTAAATACTTGATTATTTCAACTATTTATATATGTAGATATTAATAATTCGACAGTTTTTAACGATGTTTAGTTTGAAATCTTCAATATTGAAAAAATTGAGATAAAAAGGAAAATTTGCTATGCATATATTTTGTTGTTGTGATATGAGTATAGTTAAAAGATCTTCGGATATTATTCAAATTTAGACTCTTAGCATCTAGAATTTAGATAAAAAATTAAATTTTCTGTGTCATAGTTTTTTTTTAATCAGTAGTTAAAAAATAAGAAGAATGGGAGAAATTTGGTTATTTAGTGTGTGGATAAAACTGAGCTTTTATGTTGAAAATTTAACTTTTTTGCAAAAAATCTCGAATCTGTTATAGAAAATTTAAAGGTTTGGTTGAAAATTAACTTTTTTATTAAAACTTCAACTGTTTTGTAACAAATTAGTCTTTTTAGTCTCAAATTTTTTTTTAATTCGTCTATTTTGCTTGAAAGTTCAACTGTTTTTTGGCAAATGGAACTTTTTGGTCTTTTGGTAGAAAATTAAACTCTCCTGGTTGAAAATTCAACTATTTTATTGCAAATGCAATATATTTCGACTTGCAATCTTATAAATATGGCACCTACATTAATTTGTATAAAAAGAAATTATTCCACTATTTTCGTGAGAAATCACCTATTTCCCTTTAAAGTCATTCGCTATTAGTTATACTGTTATGTTAAAATTTGTCTTTTTGGGATAAAAATTTATTTTTTTATTGAAAATTCATCTCTTTTGGTATAAAATTAAGGTTTCTTGGTTGAAAACTAAATTATCTTGTTAAAAATGCAATATATTTAACTTGAACTTATAATTATCGTACCTACATTAATATATACAGTAAGGACAGTAAGGCGATTTTAATTCGGGTTTTAAAAATCCCGCGCTCGAGTTCTTGCGCTGATTAGTCAAAGGCACCGAGACTCAGAAGACGTGCGCAGAGACATATAACCTAATAATGAAAGAAGGTTATGTTCCCCAGGGTTCAACGCGCATTTCAAATAAATAATTAGTTATGAATTTAAAAAAAGCGAAACACAACATTAAAAAGTGTTCATAAATACTGTTGGGATGTGCATTACGTGTTTTTTTTTTAATTGGAGTTGGTTTTCACTAATGTGACAGTGCATGAGTGATATTTTGTCGTTTGACAATTGTCAAAATCGTTGTACTTCGAACTTGATTAATTATTTAAAGTGAATATGTGCAGGTTGGAAGTGAATAATTTGTAATAAAATCTGTTGTTTTACTTATCGAATTAAATATGGGAATCAAACACTTTTGACGACAAAAGTATTGGTAAATATCATCAACTATAAGTGTCCTTTTTTTTAAATAATCACTGTAAATACTATTTCATAATATATCGTAAGTTTAATTTTATTCTTAATATTTTCTTCTTTGAAATTTTTTCTTTTCCACAGATTCACAAATTTATAAACATAGCTACTGCAACAAAAAATGTAATTCGTATGTTTATCAAAATTGCAACGATGAACTTGGACTTCTCCTGGAATTTTTTACGAGAACCTTAAATTAATTTTGTTTTCTTTTGAAATAGTTATTTTATTGAAATGCCAAAAGTAATTTAAATATTTTAGACTATTAAAAAAGAAACATCTCATTTCAAATAAATCTTGCTCCTCAAATTTTTTTATTCATCAAGATATAATTTATCTTTTATTTATTACAAAATAAATACAGAGATTTCTAGGCATATTTTGTAGACTGTAACAATTATTTTATACGTTGAAATGAACAGATTTTAATATTGTGAATAGTTCTATAAGTTTTTTATTTTGTCTCCGCTAATATAGAATGTTAACCTACACATTTTTTGTGATATTTAACTTAAAAATTATAACAAATATTAGCTCAAATCTTCAATGTTAACTCAGTTTCAGAATTAGAATGAATCATGGCACCAGATTACACTAAAGATACACTAGATAGACACACACAGATTTCAAAATTTTTGAAAGATTTATAAATATTTGAAAGGATTTTGAACAATTTATAAATGCGTGTCTGCCGGATTTTAAATATCACATAACAATTTCACAAAGCTTTTAAATAGTTTAAAGGGTTTCAAATATTTCAAAACGGGATTTAAAAAATGTTTTAAAGATTTTTTTAATTTAAAAAATTGTAGTACACCAGATGTCAAAGTTTTTGAAATATTTGGAAATATTAGAAAAGGTTTCAAAACGTTTTAGAAGATTTGAAAAGATTTTACTAATTGTAGATTTCAAATAATTCAATGATTTCAATGAATAAAAAAGATTTTAGAAAGATTTACATCTTTATAAAATCTTTTCAAATCTTCCAAATTTGAAAAAAAAATTACATCTGGTGTACTGTAATTAAAAAATATTTTTAAATCTTTAAAACCTTTTTAAAATCCCTTTTTAAAATGTTTTAAAGTTTTTTTTTCATCAAAAAACTGTAGTACACCACATGTCAAAGTTTTTAAAACATTTGGAAAGAGTTGAAAATGTTTCAAAACATTTTAGAAGATTTGAAAAGGTTTTATTAATTGTAGATTTCAATTAATAAAAAAGATTTTACAAAGATTTAAACTTTTATAAAATCTTTTCTAATCTTCCAAATTTTTTAAAAACTTTGACATCTGGTATACTGTAATTAAAATTTTTTTTTAATCTTAAAAACCTTTTTAAAATCCCTTTTTGAAATGTTTGAAACCCATTAAACCGTTTAAAAGCTTTGTGCAATTGTTATATGATATTTAAAATATGACAGACACGCCTTTGTAAAATGTTTAAAATCCTTTCTCATTCTAATTCTGAAACTGATTTAACATCGAAGATTTAAGTTAATAATTTTTATAATTTTTAAGATAATTATAAAAAAATGTTTACTTTAACATTCTATATTAGCGAAGACAAAATAAAAAAAAACTTATAGAATTATTCACAATATTAAAATCTGTTCATTTCAATGTATAAAATAATTCGTACAACTAAATAGGTCCATTTTTAACTAAAAAAAATTTTTGTATAAAAATGAAATAGTTTATTTCTCATTTCAAAAAATTAATTTTGAACCAAAAATTAATTGCATTTTCAACCAACTAGTGAAATTTTGTACAGAATTATTGAATTTTAGACCTAAAAAACGACTTTTGTATAAATCAGTTGATGTTTTAACCAAAAGGGTAATTTTTTAAACAAGATGATTAATTTTCTCCCAAAATATACAAATTCTCAACAAAATACGTGGGTGTTCAACACAGAAAAGATCAACTTTCAACCGAGTAGTTTCATTTTCAACCAAAATAGTTGAATTTTCGACAAAAAAAAAATCGATTTGCAATAGATTTTTCAAAAAATAGATGGGAACAGGTATCAGACGATCTATTCTGAATTTACCCAAATTATATTCGGAATTTAATAGAATTAAAATAAAAATATTGCTCGTTTAGGATCATTTGCTCGTGAGAGAGTTTAGTTTAGTGAAGAAGCAGAAAATGCAACATTTATTAATCTATGTAAAAGGAAATATGAAACCATTGCAATAAGCAGTGCAATAATTTCAACCGTTGTAATAATTTTTATAATGTATATATGAATATAGATTCTCTTCAAAATATAAGTCTATTTACACAATATTTTTGTGCGTTTCGAATAATAAATAAAAAAATGTTAGTAGCAAGATTTATTTCACGGAGAAAAATGGATGTTTAAATGTAGATGTTTAAAGGGTAAGATTGTACCACCTAACATGCAGATATTCATGCCAAATATCTACTATCTTTTTGAGATGTTAGGCGTAAAAATATTTGTATGTTA
>JAAAKG020064864.1:2324-17638 GCA_010014905.2 Druon quercuslanigerum
TGGTCTCTCCGGATATTTTAATTTGGAAAGCAGACAGCAATCATAGAAACACAGGGAAAAAGTGTATAGGGGCTGCAAAGAATTTTGATCCGAAATTGGATAGAAAGATAATAAAGGCCCTTAATTACAGCTCATGCAGCAATTTCTGGCGAAACATGGTCTCTCCGGATATTTTAATTTGGAAAGCAGACAGCAATCATAGAAACACAGGGAAAAAGTGTATAGGGGCTGCAAAGAATTTTGATCCGAAATTGGATATAAAGATGATAACGGCCATTAATCGCAGCTTATGCAACAAGTTCTGGTGAAACATGGTCTCTCCGGATATTTTAACTTAGAAAATAGACAGTATTTATAGAAACCTATTGCAGAACTGCATGGTGGTTGTAGAAGTTGTATAGAACCGCGTTGCGCCAGAAATTGCTGAATAACCTGCGAAACGATGCACAGTGGCGAAAAAAAATCGTTCGTAGACAAATTGATTTTCAGAGGACAATTATTATCCGATTTTAATTTTTTTTAAATAAAAGCTAATAAAGTTTCGCATCGAACTTTCATGGCCCATTTAAAAATTTTTTTCTTATTATTTAACAAAAATAAAAATAAAATGTTGACTTTTGAAGTATACCGATTTTTGAAAAATACTTTGATTCAATCATAAATACCTAGAAAACTTTAAGTAACTATCCAAAAAAGACGTCTAATATCAGCGCAGATGATAACAATTTATTGAATTTGTTATAAACAAATTAAGGAAACGAAAATGGTTTCGTGGGGTCTAGCGGCGAATCGTCAGTTCATTCGCACTAATTTCAAACAATTTATGGACAAATAGAGCTTTTTAGTAAAAATAATAAAATTAAATAAATAATTTGTTCTTTTAAAAGCATTTTTGTAAACAAATACCCATTACAGGTATTTTCGATGAAATAAATAATTTTTTGTTGTAAATTTGATCATATAAAAAAAATTAATAATTGTTTAAAATACCTTAATTAACAAATTCACTATTTGGCTATTATTGAACGTACAGACTTGATTTTTTCGACACAATTATCTGTAAATAACTAACTTCTATATTTTGAAAAAATATTGATGAAAGTAAACAATATAGTATTGTAAACAACAATTGCTTCAACAATTTTTATAATTTTATTTCTTTATAAAAAATATCGCTTTTTACGAAATTAACAGCCATTCGAAATTCAGCAATTATTTTTTGCGATAAATCTATAACATTTTATATTTGTTTAACTAAATTTAATTAACAAAATGCATTATTTGGCTAATTTTCAGAATTAAAACTTGTTTGTTTTTGTGTGTAATTAATTTTATGAATTTTAATTTATTAATTAACAAAACAATTATTTAAAATTAAATTATTATTGTTAATTATTATTAAATTCATTATTAACATAATATATAAATTAATTGAAATAAATTAAATTAAAATTAATATTTAAAAAAAATTAATTTATTAATGTTAATGACACATTTTTTAACTTTTTTGACAGTCCAATAAAAATACACTATTTTTATATTTATTAACAATATAGTAAATAAATTTTGATAGGCAAATGCAGTTTTAAACTAAATTTTTTTTCTTTACCTACTAAAAATAAAAATAGAAGATCGTTATCGAACATTAAATAAAAGAAAATACAAATTTAAATGCTGACAAATAGCCAAATAATGTATTTGTTAATTAGGTTTGGTTAAACAATTATTGAGTGTTATTGATTCATAACAAAAAATCATTGCTAAATAACTGTCTATTAATTCCGTGAAAAAGCAGTATTTTATTTATAAATACAAAATAACGATAAATTTTTGTTTAAACAATTATTGTTTGCAATAATAAATTGTTTACTGTCATCAAAATGTTCTTAAAAATTTAGAAGTTAGTTATTGACAATTAATTGCATCGAAAAAATCAAGTTTGTACAACCAAAAATAGCCAAATATTACATTTGTTAATTAAGGTAGTTGAAACAATTATAAACTCTTATTTGGTGACTAAATATGAGATTTAGTTCTTATTTCCAAGTTATATATGATCTTTCTATAGAAAAACCTTATTTATTCCATAAAAAATACCTGATATGGGTATTTGTTTATAAAAATTGATTTTAAACTAACAGATTATTTATTAACTTTCAATAATTTAATTAAAAAAACTGTTTTTGTTTATTAATTGCTTAAAACTGTTGCGAATCAACTGACTAATTGCCGCCAATCCCCATGAAACTATTTTCATTCACTTATTTGTTTATAACAAATTGAATAAATTTTTAATCATTTGAGCTGCTATTGAAAATCTTTTTTGGATGATTATTTTTAGTTTTATATGTATTTTTGATTAAATGAAAGCGTTTTTTAAACTGGTATACTTCAAAAGTTAAATTTTTTTTCATTTGTTTATTAAATGAACAAAACAAATTTTTTTTAAATCACTAATATTTTTCGATGCGAAATTTTATTAGATGTTATTTTTTTTAAATGGTAAAATTGGATAATAATTTTCTTCTGAAAAACAAATTTAATTTTAATTTTAAAAGATTTTATTAGGATTGCAATAACCAAGTAATTAAATGCAAAGATAATAACGGCAATTTATCGCAGCTTATTCAGCAATTTCTGGTAAAACATGGCCTATCCGGATGTTTTAATTTGGAAAACAGACAACAATCATAAAAAGCCAGGGCAGGCCTATAAGTCAGCTACCGAAGTTGTATAGAACCGCATTTCACCAGAAATTGTTGAATAAGCTGCGTATAGTTTTTTAGTAAGTCTTCAACTGACGTTTTTTTCCATTTTTTTAGAAATCTATTTGTGATTTAAATATCACATTTTGAGGTTTTTCAATAGATTATCAAGTATTTAAAGGATTGTTGAAGATTATAATAGGATTGCAATAACTAATAACTGAACTCCTTAACTCCTTAAACTGTCAATTAGGTCTAGTGTGCAATTCTCATCGCCGTCATTTTGTGTCCGTCCGCATTTTCTAGAAGCTGTACAAAGTACGCCATTTATGGCAGCTTATTCAGAAATTTCGGGAGAAACGTGGCCTGTTAGTATATTTTCATTTGTAACCCAGGCAGCAATGATAGAAACCCAGTGCAAGGCTGTATGGGGGCTGCCAAAGTTGTATAGAACTGCATATCGCCAGAAATTGCTGAATAAGCTGCAATACAGTGTTTGAGTAAATCTTCAACTTATGTTATTGAAATTTTTTTAGCAGTGTATCCTAGATTAAAATATGAGATTTCGAGGGTTTTTAATAGATTATAAGGAATTTAAATGGATTTTATTAGATTATAATAGGATTGAAATAACTAATAACTAAAGACATTTTTTCAAATAACATAATTTATTTAACATAAGTCGACAGGAATTTCCTCCTAAACCTATCAACTAGGTCTAGTGAGCAGTTTTCATCGCAGTTATCTTGTTTGTGTTCGCATTTTCCAGAAGCTTAGACATTATGAGGTATTTTATTAATGAATAATTATATAGGTCGTGCAAAGTGAACATCAGAAATGATTTTTATCTAAAATGTTATAGAAAGATAATAACAGCCACTTATCGCAGCTTATTCAACAATTTTTGGTGAAACACTGTCTCTCCAAGAATGATCCGAATTTTTGGTATACCTGGTAGAAAGGCAGGAATGGTCAGAACTGTATGGAGACTTTCAAATTTGGATAAGGCCACTTTTCACCAGAAATTACTGAATAAGCTGCGACACGATTTTGGAGAACATTTTCAACTCCTGTGGTTGCAGTTTTTTAGCAGTGTATTCTACATTTAAATATCAGATTTGGCGGGTTTTCAATCGATTATAAGAAATGTAAAAGATATTTATAAGATTTTAAATTTTTTGCTCAAAAAAAAAATATTATTTAAAATAATAATTGCTTTTCAGCTTTTGAGCCAACAGATTTTTATGTTTTATTCAAATCTGAAATTATTTTAGAGTTAATAAACAATAAGAACTCGAAAATAACTCTAGATTTAAATAAATCATTAACAATCTGATAGCTCAAAAAGCTTAAAAGCAATTATTATTTTAAATAATATTTTTCATATTTTTAAATATTTTTTACATTTATATTATAGAGATCGCTGATGTTGGGCCCTAAACAATTTAGTCAAATTATTAAATATTATTGCATAGGGTCCAAATTTTTGTTTTTTTGGTTTTCATGCTCTTACCGCTTAAATAGGTTCGAATCCCCAAGCAATCATATATTTTTTTGTTTTTGAAAAAATTGAAATTTAGGGTTTCCACCCCATAAAATTAAACTTCGTAGCACAATTATTTACAAAATGCAACTAAAAAATCACTTTTTGAACTTAAAACCCATTGGCATGTTTTATAGGATCCTCAAAAAACCCCATAACTGACAAATTGGGTTTTGCGAGTTCTTTTGCACTTATTATTTTTTCTGATTTGATTGTTTATAATACATTAGTTATTACTTTCTACTGAAAATGAGGTGCATCAAAAAATTGTTTAAACAATTTTTAATTGTTTATAACTATTTTCTTAGAATAGAGGTGGAAAGTCGCGTTTTTTCTGAATTTTGCTACTTGTCAAATATGCAGTTAGAAAAAAATAATAATTAATTAAAATTAACAAAATTAATTGTTTCAATAATTTATTATTGTTTATAACTATCGCTTCTTAGAGTAATGCTAGAATGCTCTAGTTTGTCCTGAAATTATTTTTTTTTTAACTTTTCACTTAGAGTGATATAATAATTAACCACAGTAAATAAATGTAATTTTTTAGAAAATTTATTGTTGGTTCTAATTATTTTTTTTTTTTTAAAGTAATACTAAAAAGTTACAGTTTTTTCTAAAAAATTTAACTTTTTGCAACTTTTCACTCATAGAGGTATAATAACTATTCAAAGTAAATAAACGTTACAGTTGAAAAAATTCATTAATGTTTATAACTATTTTTTCTTAGAGCAATGTTAAAAAGTTACAGTTCTTTCTTAAAATAATTAATTTTTTTGTAGCTTTTTCTTTTGTGAATATTTTTTTTCACTAAAATGAAAATAGATATTTTTTAAATTCTTCTAATCAATTATTACCTTAGATCAAATAAAAAGTTGAAAATAAGTTGAAAAATTCAGAAAAGCCGCGACTTTCAACCGTTATTCTAAGAGAAAATTTCTATAAACAATAATAAATTATTTTAAAAAATTTTTTGAAATATTTTATTATTAGTAGATAGCAATATTTTATATAATAAAAACAATTTGTTTAGCAACAAACACCGCAATACAGCAATGTTTTTCCAAACAAAAAATTCCAAAAAGAAATTTAAGAAAATCTTATTCTTTAATTCAGAGAGTAACAGAATTCTTTTTTTTAAACAAAAAATAAAAAAACTTTTGCCAAAGAGATAAACTTTTAACTAAAATTATTTTCAACTGCAATAGTTACATTTTCAATAAAAAAAATTTATTTATTTAAAATGGGGAAATTTGAAATAAAATAATGAATCTTGAATCAGGAAAGAAATTTTGAACAAAGTAGTTTAACTATTAATAAACTTTTCCCAAAATAAAAAAAATTCTTAATTTTTTTTTATTCAACCAAATAAATTTTTTTTTAAGTTGTCCAACACAATTTCTGGTAGAAAAATTATCTTTTTTAGTTGAAAATTCATCTTTTTGGTTGTATATTAATTTTGTATAGTTTGAAAATTAATTTTTTAAAACTAAAACTTAACTGTTTGACTTTTGACGTGAATTTCAACTTTGTTAGTTAAAAGTTTCAACTACAAGGAAAAAATTATTTTTTTTGAATTTTTTATTTTTTAAATAAAAAATCAACTACTTGCTGTAAAGTTTATGTATTTTGTTAAAAAATTTACATTCTTAGGTCAGAAATTAATCTTCTTTCTTGAAAATTAATATTTTCGGTTAAAAATTGAACTTTTTGTAATTATTTAAATAATGAATTATTGTTTAATTTCAAAATATCAACAAAAAAAAAGAACCAGATATGTACTGTTTTTTTATCGAGTTGGTATCATATGCTAATTTTTGTAGAATAATTACATAATTTTTTTTTAATTTTTTATAATTTTAAAACTATTAAAAAATATTATAAAATAGAAAACATAAAATTATTTGTTTGATTGTTTAGTGTATAGAAAGAATATATTAAACTTTTTTTAATTTTTCGAACAAACTGAATTTGATAAAACAATTATCTTTTCCAAAAAATATTTTTAAAAACTTATATAATGAATTAAAAATAATATTGAATGACTTTGAGGAGTAGTCAATTCTATTAAAAGCTTTATGTCATTCTTAATACAATTAATTTTTTTTTTCTTAAAATTTTCTTCAAATTGAGTACGGATGGTTCACGAATAAAAATTGTTTAAACAATGAAAATACGTTTTTAATCAAAATTTTCTTTTTCGAAATCATTAAATATTATTTTTAGTTATAAAATACAATTTTAGAACTATTCGTGAAAAAAGTGGACATCTCTGGCACAATTTTATTGAATTTTGAAAATAAATATAAACTAATTGTTTAAAAAATTACATAATGCCTTTGAAAATTTTTAATGCTCCATCAAGCAATTACCATCTATTACATTTCATTCCGCAAATACGATTATTTAAACAAAAATTTGGGAATAAATAATTATTTGAATAAGTGAAATTTATTTAAACAATTAAGAGCTGTTTAAAGACCCATGACAAATATTTTAATTCTCCATTTCAAGCATTTAAAATTTCCCCACGTAATTGGGGGGGGGAGGGGTGACTTGCCTCCGAAAGTAAAAAAAAAATTTGTAAAGCATTTTTGGATCACCCTAAAATATATGAATTTATTTTTATAATAGGCATTATTCCATCTTTGAAATGCGTCTCTGATAATTTCTAAAATTTTTTCTGTTTTACGTTCAACACAATTATGAATAAAAATACGTTATTGTAACGTTCGAATCATATCTACCCCCCCCCCCCCTATTTCAAAGTATCAATTATTACAAAATATCTATTTATTATAAAAATAATAGCCAGATAATTAAATTCAATTGAGTGTTTTCAAAAATTTCCAAATCGATTAAAAAGAATAGGTTTTGCTCTTTTTCCTTTATTATAGTTTCAATAAAAACTTTTGTTCTCAACATTTTTTTCCCATCTTATAATAATTCATGTATTTCAACGTGATTTTGCGTGCAAGAATAATTTACAAATATATTTAATTACTTGCAATCAGTTATTTCTTCTTATTTTGAGTTGTACCGCATTTACCCATTTACATCACATAACCCATAAATGTCGGGTAAATGACGATTTTAAAGGCTTTTAAGAATTTCCGAAAATTTCTGGTAATTGACGGTAATATTACAGGTAACTTATGGTAAGAGAAGACGAATTTCCTAATTGTGGTCAAGAATGCTGTGGGCCCCACGGATAATTTCTTAAATATATTTCTTCATGTGGTTTGAGTGGCCTAGTCCGGTGCCGCGTCATGTGAAATGCCCCCCACGCATTAGCATATAAAAATCTATGCAAATGTACTCCATCAAAAAATGCAAAGGCTTCATCATATAGACTTGCTTGAACCTTAAATTTGACTGGAGGCACGGTATAATAGCCCGGCTCCAATTTAACCGTCTCCATAGGTCTCGTAAGTAGTTGCGCTCCATAATATAGAGCATCCGCACCCGCAGGAAACTGGTAAGTTTCGTTATGCAATCCCCCCTCAAAACAGGCAGGAATATAAATTCCTAAAGCATATTCTTGTAGATATGCGTTTGGCGACGGATGACCACGTCTAAAAGAAGCAGAACGTTGAAGTGCGCGCAGTGAAGGAGTACTTTCTCCAGTAGCAGGAGTAGGTGGTCCGGAAGGAATACGTCTAGAAGCCGAATGCGGAGATGCGTGCAGCGAAGGCGAGACACCCGGCGAAGGAGCACCATGCGGCGAAAAAGTACCTTCTCTAAAAGAAGAAGGCGGTAGTGAGAGCGGATGAAGAGGCATGCGTCTAGAAGTCGAACGTGGAGATGCGCGAGGCGAAGGAGCAACACGCGGCGAATAAGCATCATGCGGCGAAGGAGTACCGTCTCTAGTACAAGAAGGCGGTAGTGAGAGCGGTAAAATAGGGCTACGGCTAGAAGTCGATTGCGGCGAAGGAAGGACACGCGGCGAAGGGGCGCTGTCTCTAATAGAAGAAGGTGGTATTGTGAGCGGAGAAAGAGAAATACGTCTAGAAGCCGAATGCGGAGATTCACCCGGCGAAGAAGCATCATTCGGCGAAGAAGCATCATTTTTAGAAGAACATTTCCAAGGTTTGTACTGCGAACTTAATTCTGTAAGAGAAAATAGAAATCATGACAAGTCGAAAAAAGTAATTTAAAATGAGGAACCGTACTTAAGGCCATGTAAAGAGTGAACTAGCTGATCAAATCAGTCCTGAAAATATTAATAAAGATTAAAGGACTGTTTTATGACACGGCACAAAGTTAGAGGAAGGTCAGCGGATTAACTCCACAACAACAGAGGAGTGTACGAAAAAAAAGCGGGCCGTACATTATAAAATCAAAATAGACAAAATACAAAAATAAAACATTTTTAAGAGTGCGGGAGATTGTACGGAGGAGATAAAGGGTACCCCCGAAAAGGCTTCTATAGCGGGACTGCAGTGTATCGGTAATCAGAGTGCCCTGTGCAAGTTTGTTTCCCTTTCTAATATAGGATATTATTTTTGCAGTAAAAATTCATTAATAATTGTAATTTTTATAAAAATATAAATTAGAAATTATCTTAATGTATTAATGAAAATAATTTTCGTTGATTTTTATATTGTAAGCTGATAAATTAATTTCCAACTGATTAATTTTTTTCACAATAACAAACTTCACTAAAATCTAAAACGTTATAAAAAAATTAAAATATTCAAATGATATCTCGCTCTTCAATATTATTCATATTAATAGTAAATTCTGCGTTACCTGAATTCATTAAATACATTATTTCAGATTTTAATTCAGTGGAACTTTGACTCGTAAAAATTTCACAAATAAGTAATTATTCGAAAATTGGATAAATAATAAAAAAAAATACAAAATTAAGCGCGCGCTGGTGCGCGCGCATGGTAGTCTAGTAACAATAAAAAATATCGCCCGACGCGTTTAGGCTTTACGCAGAAGTTTAGCTTCTATCTTTCCCTGTCGGTAATCGTGTAATCTGTAATACCCACAGAACCGTAGTTCAGACCAAATTTGTTTATTTGCATTTTAAGTGCTAACATTAGTTTTTTCATTATTTGTGTATAATGTTCGTGAGTGACTTTTGTTGGTTTGCCCCAGTTTGCTAAATATAAACCTCATAACTAGCCCATTGACAACAATGAAAATTGCGTGTAGGGTTCTATAGCGCGGTCGGAATTTCTCCAAATAAGTAATTTAAAAAAAAAAACTTTTTTCACAATTCTAATTATTTAGGACCAGAGACATCTTCCTTTGTACCTTCTGTTTAGCATCCCAAATTTTCAACACGATATCTCTTTTTATGTTGACGTAAATTGGGTAAGAAAAGTACCGATATAGCTGTCAGTTTTATTTTCTTTGAAAATATTTTTTTTCCAATTTTCCACCTGAACAAAGCAGAGACATGCACTTAATTGTCTCTTCTTATATTTATTAAAGTTTCAGAGTGATATCTTATTTCGTTTAGACGTAAGTTGGAAAAGAAAAATTGAGATCAGCTTTGGTCACGTGAACCTCTCGTGACATGGCCTTAAATTAGTTAGTTAAGTCGACTGAGATCTTTTTTTTCTCAAAAATTGTATTTTTTTATTTAAAACTTCATATTTTTAGTAGAAATATTGCAGCTTTCTTGAGATATTTAAAATTTTCGAAAAGATTAAAAAAATCATTGGAAATTTTAATTTTAATAAGTTTCAAAATAATACAGAACTTAATTTTTTATGTTAAAAAATGGGTTCGAAGAGAGTATTTAAAATAAAAACTTGAAAAATATTTCCGAAATTGTCAAAAAAACAAAAAATCCAGAAGATTTTAAGACGATTTTTTGATCAGGTAGAATTTCTTTATAAATTTGAAAAAAGATGAATAATGATGGAAAAATGGCAAAAAATATATAATTTTTAATTTTAATTTTGAAATGTTACAAAAGAAAAAAGAATTGTTTTCTGATTTATAAGAATATTAAAATAATTGTTCATTTTCAAAAATTATTTTGAAGAGGATATTTGAAAAGAAAAAAAAAAGATTTCCAAAAATTCTGTTCATTAAATTTGGAAATTTTCTAAATAATCTAACTATTGAAAATTAAATTTTCAACTTTTGAGAAATTGAATTAGGAAATTACCGAATAAATAAAATTTCTGAAATTATAAAATTGCCGAAATATAAAAAATCCCGAAGTGGAATATTCCCGAATAATAAAATTCGCGACAGTTTATAATATTACCGAATTTTAAATTTCCTGATAGAAAATTTCCGAATAATAAAATGTTTTTATACCAAAATTTTAATGTTTAAATTAAAAAAAATTTTGTTTTAACAATAATAATAATTTTTGTTATGCAAATGTTTGATGATTGTATTTTTAATAAATAAGTAATATTTAAAAAAATGTAATTGTGTAAATTCAGGAAATTTTAAATTCGGTAATATTATAAACAGTCGCGAATTTTATTAATCGGGAAAATTCGAATTCGGAATTTTTTACATTTCGGGAATTTTATCATTTCAGAAATTTTATTATTCGGTTATTTTTCAATTCCAGTTCTCAAAAGTTAAAAAATAAAATTTCATTTATTAGATTATTTAGAAAATTTCCGAATTTAAACGATAGAATTTTTGGAAATCTTTTTTATTCTTTTTAAATATTCTCTGCAAAATAATTTTTTTACATAAAAGATTATTTTGAATGTTTTTATAAATTAGAAAACAAGTTGTTTTTTCTTTTGTAACATTTCAAAATTAAATTTTAAAATTATATATTTTTTGCCATTTTTTCATCATCATTTATGCTTTTTTGTAAATTTACAAAGAAATTCTACATAATCAAAAAATCGCAATTTCGGAAATATTTTTCAAAATATTAAAATTAAAATTTCCAATGATTTTTTTATCTTCTCAAAATTTTTCAATATCTCCTAAATTAATTGAAATGTTTTTAATTTTCTTTTAGAATCCATTTTTCAAAATAAAAAATCTTTTTTAATTTTTCCATTCATTAATAATTAATGTATAATTAAAAAAATTGCCCGGAAATGTTCCGGATTATTTTTCGACAACTTTGGAAATCTTTTAAAATAATTTAAAAAGATTTTTAATATTCTTTTAAAACTAATTTTTCCACGAATCTTCATTAAATTATTTGAATCTCTTGAAACATTTTAAAGTTATTTAAAAAACTTCTAAAATTTGTTCCAAATCATAAAAAATGTCCATTTGATTCTCAAATTTTTCAAATCTTTTTAATTTTTAAATTATTTGCTATAAATTGTTTCGTAATTTTAGAAAATCATTTAAAATGTTTTAAAATCCTTTTAAATTTTTCCCTGAAATTAATTTTTGAAAATAATTTATTTGACATTTTCCCAGAAATTTTCAGAATATTTTCTGATTCTCTTCAAACCTTTTAATATTCTTTAAAAACTCAAAAATGTAAATTTTCAACAATGAATTCAGGAATTTTCCTGAGTTGAATTTTTAACAAAAAAATTATTTTTGAACCAAATAGATAAACTTTCAAGTTGTAAAGAAAAAATTCTCAACTAAGAATAAAAGCCAAAAAAAGATTTTTTTGTGAAAAAATGGAATTTTCAAAAAGAAATTAAAAATAATGGAAAAGTTACATTTTTGCTCAAAAAATTAATCTTAAACCAAAGAAGGCTTTTCCACTAAACAGTTAAATTTTCAACCAAAGACATAAGTCTTTAATCGACAAATTAATTTTTAAACATTTTGTTTAACTTTTACCCAAGCAGTTGAATTTTCAATTAAAAAATATTAATTTCCAACAAAATATTTAAACTTTTCATCAAAAAGATGAATTTTCCAAAAAAATATTTGAATTTTTATTCAAAAAAGACTGCAGGTGACTTTTTAAGATTAAAATATGAATTTTGTAACAAGAAACAAGTTACTACGTAAAAATTAAATTTTTAATCAAAACTGATTTTTTTTCAACCCAAAGAACATATTTTCAAGAAAAGAGTTTATTTTGTTACTAAATACTTGAATTTTTATCCAAGAAAGATGAAATTTGTACTAAAATAAATGAATTTTTTATAATAAACGAAACAATTTTTTTCTAAAAAGTTGAATTTTCATCTAGGAAAGATTTTAGCTCATTTTTCAGCATGAAAATATAAATTTTAAACAAAAAATACATTTTCTAAAAAATAGGTAAATTTTCTAAAAAACAGTAGAATTTTGAACTCAACAGTTGGATCTTTATTTGAGAAAGATGAACTTTTTTCTAAAACAAATACTTTTTTTTTAAACCTTGAATTTTTTTTTAATTTTCATCCAAAAAAGATTTAATTTTCTGCTTTAATTTTAATTTCTGATTTAAAATTATTGTTTAAATTCGGACATCTTCTAAATAATCTAATGAATGAAAATTTATTTTTCAACTTTTGATAACTGGAATTGGAAAATAACTTATTAATAAAATTTCTGAAATTATAAAATTCCCGAAATATAAAAAATTCCGAATTCGAATTTTCCCGAATAATAAAATTCGCGACAGTTTATAATATTACCGAATTTAAAATTTCCGAATAATATAATATTCGAACTAGAAAATTCCCGATTTTAAACAATTACATTTTTTTAAATTTTACTTATTTAATTAAAATACAATCAATAAATATTTGTCTAACAAAAATTATTATTAATGTTTCAAGTTTCTAATATTTTTTTTAAATTTAAAATAACAATGGTTAAAACAACAAATTTTTTTAAAACTTTAAACATTAAAATTTTTGTATAAAAACATTTTATTATTCGGTTATTTTACAGTATTGGGAATTTTTTCCGGATTATTCAGTCGTTCCTTTAAAACGTTTAGAACTTTTGAAAAGATTTAAAAATAATTTAAAATATGAAACTATTTTAACGATTTCGAAACAAACTACAGATTTTCGAAGAATTAGAAAAAATATTTAAAAGCCTTTCAAAAATTTGGATAAATTTCAATAAATTCGATAAAATTTTGAAATATTTTTAACAGATTTAAAAATAATTTAAAATTTGAAAATATTTCAAACAATTTAAGAGAAAATAAAAATTTATGAACATTTCGAAGTCTTTTATAAATGTTGAAAGGGGTCACGAGAAAAAAAATATCTTAAAATTCCTGGGATTTAAAATAATCGCTGTATTGCCAAAATTTCTTTAAAAAATTTAAAAAAAATTTAAATATGCCGAAAAAAAGCTGTTAGATCTAAAGGCATTTTTTTAAATTTTCTATAACTTTGTAAAATCCCATCAAATTTTTTTTTATATATTAGCTTTTTCGACATATTTGAAATCTTCAAAAATCCTTTTTAATTTTTCTCAAAAAATCCTAGGAAAAGTTTATTTACATGAGGTTAAAAAGAATCTTTAAAGTATATCAAAAAGGAAAAAAATAATAAAAACTTAACGAGATTTTCTCTTTTTTTATAATAATAATATTTCCAGTTTTTCATATTTGTTTCCAATTTATAAATTTTTTAAAGTTTTCTTTATTTTTTCGAAATAATAAATCCAAAAATTTATCTTTTTTTTAAATTATTGACGAATTTTTATTTCATAAACGTTTTTGAGGATATTTATTATAATTATTGTTGTACTTACCAATAGAATTAAATATAAGGGCCAATTTTAAGACCAGCCACCAAAAGTTCATTTTTCTATAGGTTGTTTTTAAAAAAAAAATTTCAAAATATTGATTTTTTTTTTTAAATTTCCATAATAGTGAAACTGATGACTAATCTGGTTCATCGTTGAAGTATATATAGTCTAGTTGCTATCGCATGAAACTTAAAAGCGAAGTGTATTCTCTAAAAATATTTACTTTTCCTAAATTGATTTCAAGGGGAAAAAATTTAAATGGAAGAATAATTTTACATATAAAAATTAGGACAAATTCTAAAAAATTTGAGATTTTCTCTGACCCCCCTCCTAAAAAAAATCTTGCTAAGATTTTATAATTATAGTGAAAAAGCATATCAAATATAAATTCTGTTAATCAACTACAAATGAAACCTAATTAAATTTGTTTAAAACAATAAAAAATACATTTTTGAGTTTAAAAATTTTGTAGAGAATTCCACTATTCCACTATTTATTTATTTGTTTAAAAATTAGGCTTTTTTAGAAAGAGCGTTATTTTTTACTTCAAAATTTACTTCTAACGTTTTCACTCACTTTTTTGGTTAAAATTTAATTTTCTCTTTAATTTTGTTATATATTTATTTTTTTAGTATAACATTATTTCTCCTGAAAATTTAAAAAAAAATTAAAATTAAAATTTTTGCTTGAAAATTAGTTTTTTCCTTCGTTTTAGTTGAATTAAACAATTTTTTATCACAAAATAAATATTTTTATGGAACTATCTACAAGTAAATTCAATTTTTTATATAAAGGTTTGTTTCAGTTAAAAATTCTCTTATTTGTTTAGAACTTAAGCAATTATATAGAAAGAGTATTATTTTTTAATTGAAAATAATTTTTTTTATTGGAAAAGTAGCTATTCCATATTGGTTAAAAATTCATTTTTTTGCAGTAGAAAATTTAATTTTTTAAAATTCAATGTTCCAGTTCCTGTTTTTTGCAGAAAAATTTTTTTTTTATATTAGGAACTTTTTGCTTTCGAGTTAATTTGTTTTAGCCGAAGATGTAACTATTTTGTTAAAAAAAAATTTTTTTATTGGAACTCAACTGTCTTTTTTATTTAACAATTAACCCTTTAGGTTAAAAATTTACCTTCTTGGTTAAAAGCTTAACTATTTTGCTAAAAATTAAATTTTTTAATTTTAGATTCATCGTTTGGTTAGAAAGATCATTTATTTATTTTAAAATAAACTATTTCGTTAAAAGTGTATTTTTATCAGTTGAAAAAATACTTTTTTAAACTGCAAAGTTACTAATTTAATTTTTGATTAAAAATTAATATTTTTAGTAAAAAATTTTAATTTTCTGTTGAAAAATCGTCTGTTTGGTAAAACATTTTTTGTGTTAGTTGAAAATTAAACTATTTTTTAGAAAGTGCGTTTCTTCATTCAAAATTAATTTTTTTA
>JAAAKG020064875.1:0-17637 GCA_010014905.2 Druon quercuslanigerum
CATCATGACCTCGTCCCATCTACCCTGATATCGTTGTTCCATCACTTTTATGTCTTGATGAAAACGTTCCCCTTGTTCTTCGCTGAAATCACAAACATTTTCTGGAAACTTATTCAGATGGGAATCTAGAAATTAAAGTTTTAAATTCATCAAGCAGCCTAAATTTTTGCAGTTTTTTATCATTTTCCCAACAATATTCTCGTAGTTTGGACTTTTTTGTTACCGAGGAAATTTGCGTTCACTGCTTTAAAACTTTCATAAGCGTCCATTTCAATTTTCGTCATGTGGCTCACGAAATTAGTATCTCTTGTCAATATTCGAACCTGTGGTCCATCAAAGACTCCTTCTTTTAATTTAGCGTCTGAAACATTAGGGAACTTAGGGGATATATACTTATAGCATTATCCATCTTTGTCTAACGCCTTGACCAATTGCTTCATGAGCCCAAGCTTTATGTGGAGGGGTGGTAGTAAAATCTTTTCTGGATCAACGAGGCATTGGTTGATGATATTATGAGAACCAGGCTTGAATGAATCTCTTAAAGGTCAATGTTTTTTGCTGTAATGATTGGCTCGATCTCTGCTATTCCACAGGTATATAAAGCATGGCTCTCTCGTGAAACCCGATTGTTGGCCTAATATCATTGTTATGATTTTGAGATCACCACATATTTGCCATTTGTGATTCGCGTAATTAACTTTTTCAAGAAGCATTTTAACATTGTTATATTCTTCTTTGATGACCGTCGAGTGAGCTATTGGGATAGGAGCGTGAGTATTCGTTTTATGCAGCAAAACAGCCTTAATGCTGCGTTTTGACGAATCAATGAAAAGTCGCCATTCTTCGTCTCTGTACACATTTTCCGAAAAACTTTCTAAATTCTTTGCCCCTGTCGCAATAGAATGAAACTTTTGTCTTTGGCTCTAGAAAATTTCTTCTTTTTAGCAATGAAGCGGCAAATTCAGCGCCGTCTTTCGTTAATCCAAGATCTGTAATAAAATAATTCAGTTCTAGTTGCGATGCTAATATTGGAGCCTTTAATTTCATTTTATGCACGCCATATTCGTCATATTTTTCGTCATTTTCATCGGAATCAACAGAACTATTTTCTGTTCGATCACTGGTTTCACTACCGTCTCCATGACGTTGACTTTCAACTTCCATTTTATCATTTTCGAAAGTGCTTAAATCAGTCTGACGTGCATTTTCATTGATTTCAATTGCTCTTTTGACTGTGCACACAATAATGTACGAAATGTTATTTTTATTGTTGTCGTTGAACCCTTTGGCGGAATTCGTGCAAAAGTAGCAGTCCTTCGCAATAACGAGTTTTTCCCATGTGGTTGGTGTAGAGTACTTGCGGTACTTTTCGTTGTTTGAATTTTTTAGACGATACAAAATAAGTCTGCACGAAATGCAAATGACGTGAAGAACCCATTTTCTTTCTTGGTGCAGAAATTTACGGTCAAAACACTTTTCGTAAAGACTTTTCAATTCCTCGTCGATTGATTTTCGCAAAGTGTTAACTTCATATTCACTGCAAATGTAACAGAATGAATCTGAGCTATTCTTGCACGCATGCAATTAAGAAAAGCTCGCGGTTTTTTTACTTGTAGCATGAGACTTTACATCAACCAAGTGATCCATTGATGAAGAACTACGGTTGCATGATGACGGCGTCGGAGAGCCCGCTTTCCCAACCTGACCAGACCCCGATACTGGGGTTTTTCCCTGCATCGTAATACACTTGTTACCTGTGTCTGCGATTATGGCATGAACGCCGTTTACCCAGGGACTCAGCTAATGTGGATCCGTTCCCCACCGTTACCACGTGGAGGTGCCCTGGTTAGAGACACAAGTGAATAATTCTAGCAATAAGTGGTTACGAAACTCCAGATATTTACTACTATTAATGTCAAAATATGAAAGTACGCAAGAACAGGGTTGCCAGCGTAATCGGTTAGGTTGGGTCAGGTTTTGTTAGGTTAGGGTTGGTTAAACCTCTATGTAGGTTAAGCCGAAGTTAAATGAAACGGTACCGCAAACACAAAGGGACAACACAATCAGTTTAATTGTGTTACTTGAAGTTAAGTTAGGTTAGGTTTGGTTAGGTTAGGTCAGGTTTTTTTTAGGTTAGGATAGGTTTCACCTCTTTGCAGGTTAAGCCCAAGCTGATTCAAACAGTACCGCAAACACAACGGGACAACACAATCAGTTTAATTGTGTTTCGTAAGGTTAGGTTATGTTAGGTTATGCTAGGTTAGATTTATTTGTAGGTTAGACTCGATTTGACCCATTCGATGTAGCACACATTTGCTACTGGGAAAATATGCTTCCAGAGCTTTACGTGTAGTTCAATAAATTTCTGTTAATTTAGGTTAGGTGAGGTCAGGTTCTGTTGGGTAAAGTTATGTTAAATAAGTTGATCCTTCACAGTTGTCGACATGTTTTTGAAGTGAAAATTTGCATCACTGGCATTATTTTGAAATTTATTTTCCTCAGTGCATGATTTTTCGTCATTTTTTAAGGTTAGGGCTCAACCATGACGTGATGAGAGATTTTTGATACCGAATTTGAATTCAGCGCCCCAAAATCCATAGGAATACGTGTGTCTTGTTACCAGATCCGCACACTTTTTTTTGTGTGGCTGTGTAATCGACAAATGGAAGCTTCCGTTAAATTTCGAGGAAAATTACCTTCCAGGAAACTAAAAAAAATCTGTAAAATCAACGTACCCGACTAAGAAAATCAAGTTATTCATATAGCAAATCATAAAGAATTTCCTGACGGACTATACAAAATATGCAATTGTAAGGTAGAAAAACATATTATAACTATTCCCAGAAACCCATAGCAATACCAGAGGAAATTAAATCCAGCAGAATTACGTGTATAGGATCACGAAATGTAGCCTGAACCTAAACCATATCGAACCAGAAACTGGAGAGCGAATAAAAGAAATCGTGACTCAATATTTATAAGTTTTGACTTTAGATGGAGACCCTCTACCCTGTACAAATCTGATTGAACACGAAAAATTTTGAAATCCGCAAAAAATTTAAACTTAAAATCCCATAAACTACTCAAAAAACACAAGGAATTTGTACTTAACGAAACAAGTGATTTACTGAAAAAAGGTATAATAAGAAAGCCCCAATCACCCTTTAACTTCCCACTATGGATAGTCCCTAAAAAAGGAGGAAAGCTTAGGATGGTAGTAGATAATCGCCAGATTATTAAAGACACCGACAAGGACGCATACTCTCTTCTGGTAATGGACGATATCCTCGACCAGTTAGAAAATGCAACGTTTTTCTCAGCCTTCGAACTTAGTGCAGGATTCCACCAAATCCCCATGAAGGAACAGTGCAAAAAATATACCGCTTTCTTTGCTATAAAAGGGAATTTGGAATTAAATCGAATGATATTGTAATATTTGGAAAGCCATTAGAAGAATATAACAAAAATTTAGTGACTGTCCTGGAAAGAATAAAAAAGTTAGGCTTGAAATTAGAAACACCAAAATGCGAGTATCTATTAAGATGGAGGCAATTCAAGAATTCAAGCACCTGAAAATACCTAAAGACGTGCAATCATTCCTAGAATTAGCTGGATATTATAGGAAGTTCATAAAGAACTTTTCTTCTATGGCTAGGCACTGACCAGATTAACTCAGAAGGACAAAATTTTTGATTGAACTTTAAAGTGTGAAGAAGCTGGTGAAAAATTAAAAAAACATTAACAACATCACCAGTATTAAGGTTCCCCAATTTTTAAAAATGTTTTTGATTTTAACAACCGACTCACCGAATCAATGATTAGGCGCATTGCTACAAAATTACAGGACATTAGGAAAAGAACTTTTAGCTATAGTATGGGCACTGAAAGTGTTACGCCAGTACTTGCTAGGAAACAAATTTAAAATCCAAACTGATCACAAAGCACTCATTTGGTTACACAATGTGAACGATCCTAGCTCACGACTATTACAGTGGCGTTTACGGCTAGAGAAATATAAATAGGAAATTGAATATGTTAAAGGTAAGGAGAACAAAAATCAGGCGTTTAACCAGACTATTCCCAATCCATACAAGTGATATTCTACAGCAATCGCTAGACGGAATAGATTTAACTTCCGACGATGAGCTATCAGAAACTATTCTTGTTAATCGATGAAACTATCAGCAAGACACTAACAATGAAAAGGTTTATATTCGGAGACCCACTCTTTATACCAATAGAAAAGGAACTGATACAGAAAGTAGTGGAATCCCTATATAAATTGTATTCAAACTTAGGATTTCACCTCTGCTGTAAGAATACCCGACAATTAACAAAAGATAAAAAAACAAACATCATTAAAGAAGCGCATGTGGAACATCTAGGAGAAAAGAATACTATTAAAGCGAACAAAATAGAAAAATTGATAGGTATAGATGAAGACATTAAAAGGTACGTCAAAACATGTCCCATCTGTCAACTCCAATATAACAACAAGAATCAAAAACCAAGCGGAGAAAATTATACCAAACATTCCTCTGAAACCTAATCAAAAAATAACCCTAGATATATACGGCCCATTACCCGAAACAGTAAAAGAGAAGAAATATATACTGAGCCTACGAGATAGATTAACCCGCTACACGGTGTTAATCCCGATGGCAAATAAGACATCTAGTTCAATAATAGAAGGGTTGTTCGATCACGACATCTACATCTTGGGAGCACCCAAAACAATCCTAACGGACTAGGGACAAAACTTTCTATCGGAAATGATGCAACAGTTTGAAGAAGCAGTACCAATCACTCATGCACAAACAGCAGCTTTTCATCTAAAGTCTAACGGAAGCATCGAAAGAATGCACTCAAACCTAGGGAACCTAATCAAAACAAGTATCTCAGAAAGAAATAATGAATGGGATGACAATTTAAAATTTATCTACTTTGCAATTAACACCATGAAAAATCAAACTACTGGATTTTCACCTTTTAAACTTATGTTTGGAAGAAAAGCTAACATACCATCATCTGTAGCCTGTTCACCAACCCTGACGTATCTGGAATTAGTGAGCAAATGAAAAAAGAAGCACGAAGAAAATAGAAAACGAAAAAACGAAGAAAAGACTCGACGAAAATATCACTCATAAACGCCCCCTATACAAACCAGGAGACACAGTAAAAATTATTAACAATACTAAATCTAATAAACTAGATCCCTCTTGGAAAGGCCCTTTTAAAGTTATTGCGTGCTCAGACAATAATAATTTACGAATGAGAAACAAGGACAAAATTATGCGAATTCATATAAATCAGACAATGCCCTATTTGACGGATGATAATGACACCCTTCTGGACCTTCCTGCTGATCCTAGCACCGATCATTAGTGCATCAAAAGTAGAAAATAATTAAAGGTATCAATATGACGTGCACCGAACCGGATTAAAGCCATCCACACCACCATTACTATGGCAGAATTAGCATATAACCAAAAATGTACAGCTTATTATGAAGTCCAATTGATTTGGAGACGATAAAATAGACTAACTATTTAAAACAGTGTCCTGCACAAATTATTAGGCAAACAGCTTCAAAACTGAGGATTAGCGAATTATGTGGCCGATATATCCAAAACTTTGTTCGGAACATCAAGAAAATTCGATATGAAGCAAATTATCACCGAATTAGATACAATTTATAAAGAACCTATTTTTCCCTTTGCCCACTTTGACATTTTGCTTAATTAATCAATTCTTTTTTACCTTAAACCACACATATAATCGAACTCTGATGGGCATAAATTAATAAAGCTAACTAAATTATAATATTTATGACCATCATCGGTCGATAACTGCAAATTGATCCTTAACTTACCAGCGCTACTTTGCAAGCTTTTGGCTTGTAAATGCGCTTCATGTTCTTTTCAAGAGCGCTCTAAATGAAACCTTTTCACTCTTTACAGGTATAAATTAGATCTCAAGTTCTAAATAATACTAACTTTTATTTGAGCCACAACTTTAATGCACTGCCAGTTTTTACTGTGCATCTTTTCACTGTCAAGTGCATAGACCTACGCACTGTTTATTAATGGAATATTTTCTTAGTTTCGAAGATCATCTTTAGTGCCAAATATTCCTGTTTACAATGTATTCTGCGCATAATTGTCGCTTGTTATTAAATCAATGAAAAAAGTTATCACTTTAAATTAAAAGACATTAAACGATATTCATATATTCCTTCTCACGTTACCAACTTCAAACGTTCATGACCAAGTTTAATTGCCAAGCTTGACTAGAATTTTTGATAGACGATAAAAAGTTCGCAGGAATATGGACTTGCAAGTGAAAAATGGTAATATAATGATATGATAATGAAGCAAATATTTATTTACAAATTTTCTTCTCCTACATTCCTACATTATCGAACTGCCTGACGAAAGACTATTTCCTGGATCTACGAGTATAATATTGCCTCAAGCATAATCACAATTTTCAGACAAGTAGGTTAGATTTATCCTCTGTTTTTTAATTATTATTATTAGTTTTTTACGAGATCCATGAAATTTAGTATAAAAAATGTAGGCTTAGGATGGCGGACCCATTGAACGAAAAGGATACGCTACAGAGTACCCTTGTAGTATCCACATAGTATCCCTTCCGTATAATGCCACAAAAAATCAACAAAAAAAACAACCAAATGGGCATTTAACTTGTTGCAATTTAGATTCTACAATAAATTTGTTATTAGAATCTAACGGAGTATTTGCAATAGTTTTTTTTGCAGCGTTCAACAAATTTTTTAAATACAATATCTGCCATTGACATAGGCTGAAGGCGACTTCAAGCGCATCTTCTTTCAATCGCAGCATACTACTTAAGCGCGCAGTAAGCAGGTGAGGAGTTAATTGAATAAATGTGTGTACACATCACAGAATTTCAACAGTTTTTAATGCGCAATCAATCGCATATTTGGAATATGTATTTTAATGTGATCAAAATTTCCACTAAAAAGTGTATATATTGTTATAATGATTTGCATGATTAATTTTGAAGTCAACTTAATACTGTTTAATACCGTTAGGCAAAAGCGAATATTGAAGACAATTTAATTCTCTCTAGCGAGTTGAATGGCAACGGCTGACTTCGAAAGTTGAAGTCAATTGAATGCTATCAGCCGACTACAATTTTCGAGCAGATGAATCATATTCAATTGCGTACATAAAATGTGATAACTGAAGTCAACTGTATTAATTTCGTAGAGTTATAATGTGCATAAAGCCAATGATATTGAATCGTTTTAAAATTTGATGGCAATTTATTACATTCTAATGAGTGACACGTCGGAGTGAAACGTCGCGTATGTTGCAGATTTCTTTAAAAAATTGTTTGGCAATAAAATAACTAAAATTGGTGAAACGAAGTGTATTGACCCTGGATGTAAGTCAGGGTATGACAGCTGCTCCGAAAATTTTTATTTCTTCCGCGTGACAAAAGGTGAAGAATATCTAAGAGCCTCGAAAAACCCCATCTAAAAGGAAAATGTTGTACACTGTTAAAAGTGTAAAGGAATTCAGGGAATTTAGGTAATTAACGGAAGTCACGGAATATGATTTATTAATGAAATTTACGGAATATGCTTTATTAATGGAATTCCCGAATTGCCTTGTTCGTTTTGAGATTCGAGAAGGGGAAATTTCTTCTAGGTTTAACGTTTAACGTCCAAATTGAAAATTTTCATTTAAGTGGTTGAATCTATCAATCCCGGCGGTACTCTCCTATTAGTTCCTGTACCGAAAATTTTTCAAGAATTTTTCATTGACCTGAATGAGGGTTTACGACTTAAGGGCTAGATTTAAAAAAAAATTACTTTAATTTTCAATCCCAAAGTTCGGACGGACAAACGTCTGGGTAGTTCCAGCCTGTGCCAGGTTGTCCACGATATCATCTTTCTCCCGTCGGCAAGAGATTGTTAATTTTAACGTCCCGATAGTAAAATCTAATTCTCTCGGTCAATCGATCGATCCCAGCGGTTCAGTTCCATTAATTCCTGTACCGAAAATAAAATAAATTTTCGTTGACCTTCACGAAAGCTTCGCGACTTAGAGGCTAGATTTGCCAAATAAAAATTAAAAGAGAATTACTATGATTTCACGGTCCCGAATCGGACGGACAAAAGTATGGGTAGTTCCGCCCCGTGCCGGGTTACCCAAGTGACTGCGAAAAAGACTTTTGTCCGATTGACCTACAAACTTCATAGTTGGGGTAGATCGGGTAAGGATTTTTTCAAAGTTGCGGAATATGGATTAGGACGGTAGGAATATGCCTTGTGACTAGCAGCTATGTTTCTAGGTGTGCGAAATTTGTGTAACTAAACGCCTTTACTGGGACTTTTACACCTTCAAGGCAGGAACCTAGTCGGCATTTTTCAGGAGTAAAGTGCTTTGAAATCTTTTATATTCTTTCAGGAATGGTCTTTCATTTTTAATTCCCATCAGAATTGATGCAGGTTAGAATTTCCAACTTGTTAAGTATTTATTATTTCCAATCTTAATTTCAAGCATGTGACAATGAGCATTTTAGCATTTACGTTTTCGCTGAGCAGGCATGTGACGTTGTTTTGACGTTACCACGTTCTGTTGCTGTCAAGCTATATGTCAGGCGGAATGCATTGCGAGGAAAGGGACATACTTACGTGGAAATAGCTTAGAAAGAGGGAGAGAAGGGAGAGAGTTGAGCATCCAACAGGGCAAACCGTAGTGGCTAGCGTATGCAGCTTGGCTATAAGCGAGAAAGATACATACCTATAGTAATATTTTGAGGATAAAGGAGGAGGGAGGAGGGAGAATGAAGCGTGAACTGTAGAGGCTTGAAACATTTACAGTAACCAGAGCAGCGTAGCCATGCATAAGGGTGAAAAAATGGTATTTTAAGATATTGGCCTGGGTATGTGTATGCTCGCCTACTATGGCATATATACGTGCACCTTCGTTCGTTTCGAATTTCACATGATTTTCGTTTCAGGTTTAGAATTAATTGATGCACTAAAATTTAATTTTCCTTCGTTCAAATCAAGGTGCAATGTTCTTGTATATTATAACATAGTTATATCCTTCTATAAGTTTTTCTTTTTAATTGCAGCCTAATTTTAAGTGCAAAATTTCTAAGACATACACGTGCTCAATCCGTACTGTGCGTGTTTTCGCAAACCACCCTCACATAATTCATGTAAATTTTGGAAGAATATCCCTAATTTGAGGAACGAAGGATTGTAGAAAGAGAGAGAGAAAGAGAGAAATTGTCCGTGTTTCAATTCGGGCAATTTATTCAGAATATAGACTGCATTATAATTTTCTTTATCATTTGAGTTGGCTCGCAGGCTAGTTCTCGAGAGCTCGGAATGCCCATTACGTATTTTGCTATCAGCTCTCAGGTTACGGACGTACAAAGCGATGTTTAAAGTAGCGAAGCGGCCCTTTTCTAGCTGCGCTTTTCATCATTTGTCAAGCGTGTAGTTTCTTCGTCCAAAAATGCTATTGACAACGGTGTATTTTGAGAAATGGGGCCGTGTCCCCGCGCTCTTATCGCTGGATTAATCAGCGAAAGAAGGGTATGGTGGGAAAGACAATGTATGCACTGTTGCCTCCGCTAGATCATAGTTTCGCGGTGGCTATTTAGTATGCCCACGAATTTTTTGGTTGCAGTATAGTTTCGGTGTTAGTACCTCGATGGTGCGTGTGGTTGAAGTTCGCGAGGTTTAAGGTGGAGGGGGGATGGGGGTAAAGGAGAATATTTTGTTCTTTCTGATCCTGTGATTTGCTTAATCTCGTAGGGTAGTGAAGTAAATGGAAAAGTGAAAAAGTTTTTTTTAATTTGTGGAAGCAAAAAAGAAAATTTGTTCCTTCCGTAAAGAAAAGGGAAGGATACCATGAAAAAGAAATTTTTAAAGAATGCCAGCCTTTTTGCGGATTGAATTTATGAAAGAATTTATGGATGAAGGATGTCGCAAGGGAGACTGCGATCGGCCTCAATAGTGGCCAAAGGGGGTGAGTAAAAAAAGGTCTGGAATTCTTTGAAAAACTTTATGACATCTTCAAAGATTCCAAAAGTTTTTAATGGAGTTCAATAATTGAAATCAATTTTCGTGCCTAAATTTTAGGGCATTTTTGTTTTACTTGAACGCCTAAGGCGATTACGGTCAGTTCAAAAATTTTTAATTTCTTAATTTAAACGTTTAAAAATTAAACTGTGTTAATTGAAAAGTCCTACTAGTAAGAAAAATGTAAACTCCTGTTTGGAACTTTATAAATACTAAAATCCACTAAAAATTTCTTTTCCAAAAGTTTTATTTTTATATTTGATAATGAGAGATATCCAAACGAAAGTAATTTACCTTGTATTCTGCAATAAAAAATCTATGCGTAGCTAGATTTCTGTGGACAACAGTAAGTAAAATCGCGTTGGGGGAATTCATAAAAACGCATAATGCGATACGCAAACGTATGGCGTACTTACACTAGGGTGGTACAAAAAAAGAACGTTTGATTTATTCAGTTTTTAAAATATTTTAGCCCCTCATTTTTGTGTTACATGGTGAAGAAAATTTAGAGAAAATTTTCATTTTTTAACAGTTGGAAATTGAAGATAATTTATTATGAAGGAGGGTTAAATCTTGTTTCTTTTGCAATAGTTCAATTTCATTTGATTTTTAACAAATAAGTTTTTGCAGATAAAAATTCTATCCAGTTCCATTTTCGATATAACAAAAATTTTATTGTTTTAAATTGAAGACAGATGAAAATTCAACCCTCAACTTTCAAAAGTTGAAGAAAATTCAAGTCAGAATTTCCAACTGTTGAAAACAGGACAATTGGTAATTCAATTTTTAAGCGTTAAATTTTCAACTTTTAGTTTAAATATTTTACCCGTTTCAACTCTTCAACAGTGGAATCTTCAACAGTTGAAAATTTTATTTTCTTCAAATTTCGTCGGTTGAATATTTCATTTTCTTCGATTTCCAAGTTCGTATTAATTGATCCTGGAATCTATTACTCCCAGTATAATATGTGAGTTTTATTCAAGATAATATTTTTCCCATCGGGAATTATAAGAAAAGAAAGAAATAATTAAGTTACTTCGGAATTTGATGTCGTAGTAAGATGGGTTTTTTTAAAAAGATATTCTGTAATTCTGAGTCTTATTGATGTCTTCAATTTTTGATAACGATCCTTTTTTCCAGATGGTTACAGTTTCAAATTCGCCAATTTGCTTAACTTAGAATGCTTACATTTTAGACTGGTAACATTTTAAACATAATTTTGAATAAGCTTATCTTAAGTGGCTTTTTTTAAATAATTCAATTCTTAAGATTTACACTTGGAAACTCGTCAATTTAAAAACAAAAAAATGTTTGATTAAAACTCTTAACTATGGAAGCTTTTAATTCTGCGTCTTTTGAACTGAAAAACTTTAAATATAAGGAATAAAATTCAGAAATTTTTGAATTGTAATATAAAAATTGTAATAATAAAATAAAATCTCGATTTTTAAGATTTTTAATTCAAGGCTCTACAATTTTGAAGAATTACAATTGGACCTTCTTTAATTTTTAAAGAGGCATTGATAAAATGTCTTCAATTTCAGAAATAAAATAAGAGTTTTCAATTTTTAATAATAAAAATTGAAGACATTTCGAATATAGAGCATCATTATCACACAAAAAAATATTTTAATATGAAACTTACAACTGGCATCGATTTCCATTATAAATGGTCAAAATGGTAATATTGTCCATTGTAAAATTGACAATTCTTCAATTACCATTAAAATCTTGAAGATGAATCAATACAAGTTTTTACCCTTGAATGATTTTAAAAATCAAAGGACAACTTTTCAAATCTGACTCTTCTGATTTCACGAATTTCGATTTTTTTTTAAATTTTGTAAATCTACAATTCAACATTCTTAAATCTTGAAAATATTGAAATGGAAAAGGTTGTTCATTTTTTATTGTTTAAAATTGCTTGTATCAATGTAATTTTTAGAATTTGTAAATGCTTTACATTACATTTTTACATTTTACATATTCGTGTATATCTAATATTAAAATTTTCTTTTTACCGCCAGAAGGGCGGTATTATCGCATGCCGATCGGGCTGGTAATTCGCTTTGGGTCCTGGCTTGAGGAGTATTTGGTGCAGTATTTTACCCCCGAGCCGGACTGTTGGGCGAGGTGGGTCCAAGAGTGTACTTGGAGCAAAACCCAGTGCCAGTATCTGAGAAGGAATGCCAATTGCCCTACTCGGGCATTGATTTCTGGTGAGAGATCTATGGAGATCTGAACCAAGCTCTATTGTCCTTTATTATTTCTTTTGATAGTAGCATAAGAGAAAAAAAAATAATAGTAGGACATAATAGTAGCTACAGGTTGGTGTGAGCTCAGCAACGTTTCGAAACTCCCGCTAGAAAGCGTGAATGCGAGTCGCACTGTGACATCGTGAGTAGTCAGTCTTTCAAGACTTGGGTATCTAGTGCACACATTTAAACGGGCATTGTTATTTATGTCTCTTTTATCAGCGACTTGTCCAGGAGTTACTCGAATACTGCTTTACGGTCGATGGTGAAGTACCCCTCCCGTAGGCGGGACAGTAGAAATATCCATCTATATTTATGAATATATATATGCACAATGCAGGGGTCTCCACAATCCACAGCTGTAGCATGACCCAGGGTCGAACTCCAACTCTTTACACATTACATTTTAGCTAAAACTGATAGCACCAATAGATTCTACAGAAAAACTACGTTAAAAACATGTATAGTAAGTCCAGAATTAATATTAAACTAGCCATGAAAAATTCAGCAAATGCAGATTATCTGGAACAAACTTCATAGTCCGCACTTGTATATTCAAAAATCAAATCTTTTATACATAAATGAGGAACAACTATCCCTATCTAATCACAGCAAAAAAAGGCCAATTAGCGCGAGAGAGACTCACTGTGTACGCTCTGTCTATACCCTCTCTACCTGACTTTTTACTACCGTGCCGTGGGTGATACCCTTAATCAGTTGCATTTCAACACAGCTCTTTTTCACTTACAAGTGTTAGTGACTTCGTGATAAAAAGTAAGAATTATCTGTATTTCTGCTTTCGATAAGCAATAACTATCGATAAATGCATACAACAATTAGCAAGTATAAAATAAAAGCGAGTGAGATAGAAGTACTGCCGATAGAAAAATAAAATAATATGCTTACAAGTCAGCCTAGATTAATTTAACTAACCAATGATTGAACAAATATATCAGTAAGTAGTCTATAATTCATCTTAGAAATTGCATTTGTCGGTAGCTATTGCTTATAGAAAGCAGAAATATACATAATGCTTACTTTTAATTATTCACGAAGTTACTAAAACTTGTGAGTGAAAAAAAGCTGTGTTGCAAATGTAACTGATTAAGGGTATCACCCATGCCACGGTAGCCAAAAGTCAGGTAGAAAGGGTATAGACAGAGCGTAGACAATGAGTGTTCCTTGCGCTGATTGGCCTTTTTTTACTGTTTTTAGATAGAGACTTAGACAATATAACAACCGATATAATGCATAAGTATATCTATGTACAGAGCACCGCTATATTATCTTAAACCGGCTGTTAACATTCTCCCAAGAATTTCTTTAAAGTCAGCAAAATCGGGTGGTTCCCTTACTGTGGAAAATGAGTTTCAAGAGTCACCGTTTGGTAGCGCTACGGTCTACTAGCGTTTAGCTACTGTTGTTATTAAACTTTTAGGTCAATCAACGTGTGTATGATCAAGAAGTCGCAGTTCTTGCTTATTAATGTATACTAGATTTGATTTTTGAATATGCACAAACGTCGAAAAAACGATTTTTTCGACATTATCGCGTTGACCCCAGATCCATTCCGATTGTCTCTTGTAAGTAACTCGGATATCGCATATACGAAAGGCTGCTGCTAAAGGACTTAGCAGTAACTTATTTTCACATAATGGATACTTCACATTCTCATTGACAGGTAAGTTGTTATTACAATTCAGGTGATAAGAGGTCCTTTTACATGTATTCATGTTTCGAAGGTTCAGCAAGATGTGTGTCCTTTGGGATTCTCCCACAGCATTGTGAGAAAATTTTGGTAGGATGTATGCGCTTCATGATGCGTTCCCTAGTACAGATTGAAATACCAATAGTGGATGCAACTGGTACATCACGTGATACTGGTGTTCCAATAATGAAATATCCACAAGTATACTTAGGATTTAGTTTTTGTAGATTGTGGTGACGGTAGCGATGCTAGATAATTCTTTAAGATCCACATGTCGCCCTGGGATCGGAAACTCGATTTTGTGATGGTGGTCCTGGATATCTCGATAGGTTGGTTCCACCTGTTCAGATGCTAAAATGGAACGATGCATTTTCCCCTGACGAGCTGCGTGGATGACTTCCAGGATTCTATTTGCAGTGCGGATGTAATCATCAAAGCTGGAGTTCGTGTATTTCTTCCGGCTGCGACCTCACTATATAAGTTTGTTTACCGACTAAGTGGAATAGTTTGGATTGAGCCTGGTTGAGCTCGGCTATCTCTGCTTCGAGGGTTTCGCCATCACTGCGCGTCATCAGGACGGCGATAGGCCCAATGAACCCTCTTAGAATTCCCAGCAATAGTGGAGCTCGTCGGCTTCTTATCCCCATGAGCAAACCGGCCATGATAGTTTTATCGGTGCGCTCCTGCATTTCACCGGCATGTCAGAAGACCTCTTTCTTCAGACTTTCAGCCACCAGGAATTTGGCATCAAGCCCGTTATCGTTGTAGACATACACTAGTATGTACATGTAGACTACGGTTTGTAGACATGGTAGTCCGAACCCTGGCATACATAGTTTTGACAGGTGTTTAAATTGCTGCTATTAGATCACGCAGGTAGGAGCCGTGAGTTTCAAGTCCTTCGCCTTCAGGAAAGGAGCTTGGAGTTCTCGCCACTCGACCGAAGACCAATTCATAGGGAAGATTAGGCATGTTTAGGCCCTAACACAGCTGCAAATGATAGTGGTCAGTACATAAGTAATTCCAGAATCAAATTCCAATATTTCTGCTAAAAGGGAGAAAATGGCCAAATTAAAAATTCCGAGTCAATTACGGCGAGGTGCCTTGACAATTAAATGCCCGAGTTTTTTATTCAATTTGGAGGTACTCTAGCCAATTGAGGCGTGAGTACAAGATTCAGGTTTTAGTTCTGGACGTATCCTCGAGACCACATTAAAAGTGAAGAAAATAATCAGAGGTAGCGTTCGAATCAAGTTCCAATATTTCCGATGAAAGTGGAAAAATGGCCAAATTAAAAATTCCGAGCCAATTTACGGCAGGGTCCCCTGGCAATTGAATTCCTGGGTTTATGATTTAACCTGGAACTACTTATCATTCGAAAAGCGGACCTGATTATTCAGTTTTGAGGCATTGCCGCCATGATTACATGATTATGAATGATAGTAGTCGGTACAGGAATAGTTATTTATCAAAAATCGAAAATCTCGTTAGATAGAGTAATACGAACAAATAAAAAATTTGAGCCGATTACAGCGAGGTCCCCTGACAATTTAATTTATTTAATTTAGTTTACCTGATTTGAAAATACTCAATATTCGAGAGTGCACCTGAGTATTTACATTAAGATATTGTTGCCATCATTGAAAACGATAAATGCTACAAAAATTTCAGAAATATTTAGAAAATTCACTTAGCTGCCTTGTCACAAAAGTTACTAGCAGCGTAGCTGAGTTAAGTCTTTAGCAAGGGTAGGCATCACCGCTGCCACCATCAGTTTGTCACGTACGATTAAATACCCTTTTTCTTATCTCTCATTACATTTCTTATTTGCTGCCTAAACTTCTAAGAAACAATAATGTGAAAACAAAAACATTGATAATTCACTGCGTATGTGAGGGAGGCTTCCCCTAAGCTGAAGGGCCCTCACTCTAGGACTGAAAGTTGTTTTCCCCTTTATAAAAAAAGGATCTGGCAAAGTGGGTCGTATATGCAGAGAGAACAGATAATAAATGAAATAAACGATACAGCTCACCAATATGATTCATAATAGTACCGCTCGTCGTCGAAGAGAGGAAAATTAAATCCGGAAGGAACGAAAGTTAGTTCCGGCTTTAATTTTTTTAGGCCGGGTGAAACCTTTTTGTATGTAGTGCATAAAATAACTCACTCTAGTCTCTTCAAGAGTTATCGACACACACAAACACGCGCGAATACCTTTCTTCCAAATTCACTTTTATGAAAAATAGAAAATATATCTATCCTTCGTAAAGCAGAATTACAACCTTTAAAAAAAAATGGCTCCTTTTCGTTTTGAAATTGGAAAAGGGGTAATTTCTTCAAGGCCAATTTAAAATTTTTTTTAAAGCAGGAGATTCTACTCGTTTTAACGTCCAAATTAAATTTTTTTATTTAAATGGTTAAATGCCAGGTTGCCCAAGTTATCATCTTTCTCCCGTCGGCAAGAGATTTTCTCTCGGTCAAACAATCGATTTCGGCGGTTCACTTCCGTTATTTCCCGTACCGAAAATAAAATAAATTTTCGTTTCCCTGAACGAAAGTTTCGCGACTTAAGGACTAGATTTCCCAAATAAAAATTAAAAGAGAATTACTTTGATTTCACGGTCCTGACTAGAATGGACAAAGTCTGGGTAGTTCCGCCCCGTGTCAGACTGTTCAAGTGGCTGCGAATATGACTTTTGACTGATTCACCTCGACTGTTCATAGTTAAGGGATATTGGGTAGGGATTTTTTCATAGGTGCGGAATTTTGATTACAATGATAAGGATACACCGTCTGACTTGCTACTATATTCCTATATGTGCGAAATTTGTGTAACTAAACGCCTTTGCTTGGAATTTTGCACCTGCGAGGCAGGAACCACGTCAGCATTTTGTAGGAGTAAAGTGGTTTGAAACTTTTATATTCTTTCAGGAAAAGTTTTTAAATTTCAATTCACATCAGAATTGACGCATGTTAGAATTAACAACTTGTTATACAATTATAATTTCCAAACTTAATTTTAAGTATGTCAAAATGAGCATTTTAGCGTTTACGTTTTCGCTAAGCAGACCTTATTTTTATGTCACCACGTGCTTTGGCTGGTAAGCTGTATTTCAGGCAGAATGTATTGTGAGGAGTGCGATAGACGTATGTGAGAATAGCTTAGAAATAGGGAGAGAAGGCAGAGAGAGTAGAGAATCCAATAGAGCGAACCGTAGTGGCTAGCGTATGCAGCTTAGCTATAAGCGAGAAAGAGATATACCTATAGCAAGAAGGTGAGGATAAAGGAGGAGAGAGGAGGGAGGATGGCGCCTGAACTGTAGTCTTGAAACTTTTACAGCGACCAAAGAAGCGTGGCCATGCGTAAGGGTGAAGAATGCAATTGAGGCGTCGGATGCAAAAAGGAGATATAGAATTATTTTGCTGGAGTGGGGAGGCCCATGAGCTCCTAAAAATGAAGTCTTGAATTTTAATTTTTAAAATATATATTCTGAGTAGAAATTCAATTTCGCATCTTTTTCTCTTCATAAAAAAAGTTGTAGCTTTTTTATTTTTCGAATTATTTACGAAAAACTGTTTTT
>JAAAKG020064886.1:0-17637 GCA_010014905.2 Druon quercuslanigerum
ACGCCATCGTAAAAACTTGATTTTCGGATTCAGGGGGTCACGAAACGTGGAGATCCGTTGAAACATGGTGGTGTCAATTGCCGACAATTCTAATACTTTCTTAATTATAAATGATGAGAATGTAATAATAAACCTTATCAGAACCGAATTGGTGATCAAATGGGTAGTAACACTCAGGGTGGTTATAACAATGCTAAACAAAAAGTTCGAAATTCTCAGATACAAGCAACAAACTGTAATACTTGCGCCTGTGAATCTGGAAATTTCGAACATAATCGAATAAATATTGCTCAATTAAATTCACATTATAATTCAGGTCAAAATGATCCGGGATATTCTAACGATTATTTAAACGGATTCCGATTCCCAAATTTGACGGTTCCCCCTCCATCCCATGATTCTAGAAATGATCAAGCTCACGGATTTCAAGCGACCAATAATTTAAACTAATTATTGGCGCGATGTTAGCAGGTCAAATAACGCGCCAAAATCCGTATGATCTCTTTGATGATTTGTCAAATAACCTAATCTGTGATCCTAGTAATGACACTTCAAAAATTAATAAGAAAATCCCTGAATGTCCAAGATTAATAATTTCATTGTGAAATGTGCCAGTGCCTTCTTTAATTGATACTGGTAGTCAAATTACATGCGTTTCAGAAAAGTTTTATCAATATTTGATGTTGCATGGTAAATTGGAAGAGTTGTCAGTTTCTAATATAGTTGTACGTAATGCAATAGGCAGAAAACCAACTACAATTAAATGTCAAATTTTGGCAAAATTAGAAATTGGTAAAAGATCGTACTAACCATCTTCTCTTGTCGTACCTCAGTTAATAAATCCGGTTATCATGGGAAATAATTGGTCTTTAGGTAATGGAGTTGCAATAGATTATCTCAATCGCTCTATATTGATCAGGGGTGTGCCCGCTCCAAACTCATTGGTTTCATTTGATCGGGCCCCATCTGAAAGGGTAGTGACTTCTATGGTCAATTATATAATCTATGTCCAAATTCTTAAAAATGAAACTCTTCACATTAATCCAGTATATTTTGAAAATTTAAAGAGTATGAATTCTCAGCTTTCTAAGAAAGATAATTATCGAAAACAAATTGTAAATTTGCAGCGAACAGTCGTGAATGATCATAATCTTTCGTCTCGTGGTAATAACAATACTTTCACACGAAATGCTTTTATTGCCAATGATGATTCACGTTCAAATGTACACAGCATTGACAATAACAATGAAAGCGAAGTCGATTATGACTTTTGCTTGTCGATTTTATTCTCTGATTTTAATTATGATGATGAATATACACATGTTTCGGGGGAAATAACGATCAATAGAGATAAGTGTAGAGGTAATATCCCTGACACTACTACAATCTCAGAAAACATTGACACTTCTTCCAATTTTCACATAAATAAAATCTCACCTTTAGAACTGGTTTGTGGCAACTTGATATTTGAAAACGATTTTGATCTTGATGTAAGAGAAGCAATGAAATTTATTTCTGACATAAATATACCAAATTTGAACAAAAATCTGTTGAAATCAGACGCCACGAGTTTTTTAGATGGTATCCGGGAAATTGCAATTTCGCTCACAGAATTAAATGTTGAGGAGCGGACAGCCTTTGTTAATTGTATGACCCATTTTAAGAAACTACTTTCTCCTTAAACGTGCAGTGCGGGTGTTTATGAATATAAAATTAATGTGAAACGACACACAATTGCCGTTAAAACAACTTATCCTATCTCGTTTGCATATCGCGAAATTGTAAATAAAGAGATTCAAGACATGTTGGAAAATTGAATAGTTGAGCCTTCTGTAAGTCCATATTGCAATCCGTTGAGAATAATAATAATAAAAATAAAACCGTTAGAATATGTTTGGGAGCACGTTTTGTCAATGAGATTATCGAATCAGATAACGAATCACCGCCGCTTATAAACGAAATTTTACAAAAATTGTATGGAGTTAATTACTTGTCGACAACTGATCTTGCTAATGGATACTGGCAGATTCCATTTTATACACCTTTTTACACGGTTTGAGGTTATACCAATTTTGCCGGATACCATTTGGTTTAAAAACGGCAGGTTCAGCATTTATTCGGGGTCTTACTTTAGCCTTAGGAAATAAATTTGATCAGATGCTTATATTGTATATTGATGATTTGTTGATTACAACTTCACGTAGTGTTTATGATCATTTATGATATGATTTCATGTTTATGATCTGATCGATTAGAAGTTATTAGAAACAATTGCGTGGAACCTTTCCGTGAATTGCTAAAAGAAAAAAATCGTTGGAACTGGACTGAGGAACATACCGTTGCATACAAAAAATTGAAAGGTAATCTGGTGAACTGTATCACATTGGGGCACATAATACCGGGTGTTCCGTTTAAGTTGCAGACTGATGCTTCGAATTCAAGCATTAGCGGCATTCTTTATCCGATTGATCAATATACGAATCATAACATAATTTATATGGTTAGCAGATGCTTAAATGAAGCAGAAATGAACTATAGCACGACGGAAAAAGAACTTCTCGCTATATTTTATTCCATTACTAAATTATGAGCTTATTTAGTGGCAAATAAGTTTACAATCATAACGGATCACACGGGATTAACGTTTCTCAACACGACTCCATATTTAAATTCGAGATTGATTAGGTGGAGTATTATTTTGCAACAATATACGTATGAGGTCGAATATTGTGCTGGTCGAGACAATGTAGTCGCTGATTTTTCAGTCGCAATCCAAACGGTAAATTTGAAAAGGTTGAACAAACTGAATTAACAATCAATAATTTATTAATGATCTTGCCTGTCGTCACGAATGAAATAAATTGTTTGACATTAGTATTAAGCAAAGAGTTAAAAGATGATTTTAAAAGGCTTTCTAGAAGTCAAGATCATGATATACGTATAAAAAATATTCAAAAAAATATTAATTTGGACAAATTTAAGAACCGTTTTTGAGTACATCAAAAGATCTTGTTTCACTGCGATTATAAAACACATAACTGGCAAATAGTCGTTCCGTCGAAGATGACTCTTAAATTGATAGATGAGATTCATTCAAAATTAGGACACCCCGGGGTTTACAAGACTACAATGTACATCCATCAATTTTATTATTGGACAGGCATGAACAAAGAAATCAAAAAATTTGTCCTGTCATGTGACTTATGTCAAAAAGTCAAGTACTCTAATATACAAATTGAGAGACAATATTTGTTGGTCAAATCATCCGAACCAGGAGATTTGGTAACAGTTGATTTCTTTGGTCCTTTACCAATTTCCATAGGAGGCGTCCAGTTCATTTTTGTCGTGTTAGATGCATTCTCCAAATACGTTAAACTGTATGCCATTAAACGTGCCAATACTCAAACTTCACTTAGAAAGATTCTAAATTCTTATGTACCGGAAATGGGAAAGCCATAACGATTATTGGCTGATAATGGGACTCAATTTACGTCACAAGTTTAGACTTAGGGTTCGAGAGAATCTGGTATCGAACCAATCTTTTGTTCAATCAGACATCCGCAAAGTAATCCTACAGAGCGTGTTATGAGAGAATTGGGTCGATTATTTAGGAACGTGTTTTCTGAATCACATACTCGTTGGGCTAAACACCTTCCGGACGTGGAATATTTTTTTAACGTAACATCACATTATAGTACAGGTTTTTGCTCTTTTGAATTACATTTTGGAATTAAGCCACATGATCAAATTCGGAAATTAATAGATTTTCCCCCAGACTTTGATTGAACTCATAATGCCAAAATACTTCTCGCAAAGGAACAAATTAATAAAAGTTTTGACCATAAAAAACGTCGTCAAGGAAATGTATCGGCAGTTTCTTTGAAAGAAGGTGATTTAGTACTTATACGTGTTCCAAGAAAATCAAACAAACTTGACAGAGTGACAGAGAAATTTTTTCATGTGTATTTTGGTCTATATAGGATTTTTAAAGCGTTCGGGAATAATTCCTATCAATTGTGCGATCCTTCTGATCCAAAAATGTTGAAAGGGATTCATAATCGTGTAAGTCTAAAGAAATATATTGAGAGATAATGGAAGCATTAATTTTGTGAAACCCGAGGTTCCCTCATTTTCATGACATATGTAATGAGTGGTATTGGATAATTGATGTATTGTGTTAAATAAGTTTTTATCCTTGTCGACAATTCCTGATAAAACATTGTATTATGACTAAATTTGTTATGTAATCAAGATAATATATAAAGATAGGATACTTTATTTTATATTTTACGGTGTGATTGTAACGTAATGTTAATAATTATGTCCAAATCAAGGGGGATATTGTAAGAAAAGAATGATTTAAATATTCACGCAAAATGTTTAGTTCTCGAAATTTGAAAATGTGAACTTACGACAAACGGAGATTGGCGAATATTTCGTTTATAATATAAATGTGTGTCGGTAGTAATAATGGATCGTATGATTAGTTAATGAAATTTTCGGCAATTGGAGTAGGGAGAGCTGTAAGCGCGAGACGAGAGTTGGTCATTTTAATTGAAGAGACGCTTGTGAATAGCAATTTCGCTTGTGAAGTTTTTAAAGTTTGTTATATTTTTGAGGTAAAATCCATTTTTGCCACGTTTGTTTAGAGCATCGCCTCTGCATCTAATCAGGTAACATTATTTGTAAATACGTGGGTGTATGGAAACCTTTGCTTTTGTATCGATTGTAAAACCGTGGTTTTTTGTGAAATTTACAGCGTGGCAAATTAATACAAACGGGAACTCCAACCTGATTACTTTAATAAGTGAAAATCAATGGCTTGGAATAAAATCTAGACATGAGGCCTTATCTAGTACCTCTCTACGGATAACTATTATTAAATCCGAAAATGATTAGGAGTTTCTCGCCTTTGGAAACACCAAGCATCAGAAGAATCATTAACAAATTCAGTATCTCAATAATGTCGACAGTATCATCACCCGTCATCTAAGGAGCCAAATAATTCTTGATGAGTATTTTCTTTATAATTCCAAGCGATCTCAAAATTTTATTCTTATTTAATTACCTTGCTCGTACTTAACTTATCTATTTATAAAAAAGTGTGTTTAGCGTGACAAAAACTTTTGAATGAGTGACTCGTTATAATTACCGTCTCTTTATTTAAAAAAAAAACCATTTATCAATCGTTCAGTCATTTGAATTCATGTTTTCAATCGATTTATTTTTAATGAATCGCATCATAATAATATATTAAAATATAATCAACTTGTTTGAACGTTAATACTGGTTCTAACTCTAGCCTCGTTTGCATTGAACCTTCTTCTTCTCCAAGCATTCATTATACCATTTAAAGAGTTTGATTAACAGTGTAAAATATAATTAATTAAAATTTGGTGAAATTTTAGTAAGAAATCTAACGTAAATAAAAATGAGTGTTACAACGGGATTATTTCATTGTTCATTAATACGAAGGTAATACCAAGGAGGGAAGTCGGGAGTAGGAATGTCGAGAGAAGGACTACATACAATTAAACCATAGAATCCAAAGATTAATTCAATTTATTTTACATTTACATTTTGGTACGTAATACCCGTGACGGTTCGAAGAAGAGCGGGACGATCTGGATGAAACCGAGACGACTTGGGGGGGGGGGGCTTCGGGACTCCTCGCGGTATTCCGTTTCTAAGTCATTTTCCGTTTTTTTCTTGTGAGTTAGTTGTAAAATTGTATCGATAATTACTCAGAGACGGTAGCAATGGAAATCCAACTTTCGAAATACGGTATTGCTTTCTATGTTGTTTTGCAACTCCGAAGTGGTATTATTCTCCTAATTATTTTTATCCCTACTACGGCTATAACGTTTAGTAATTTGTAACACTTGCTCTCGAATTTTTTATTTTGCTAGCTCAGTTTCTTATTCGTTACCTAAATTTTCTAGTTGTTAGAAAGATTCAAAATCGTTTCATCTTATATACATTTGATATTCGATTCTAAGGTTTTGTAGGCTCTACGTAGTTCCAATTCGCGGCTTTTTCTAGGGTAACACTTGATAAAATTTTGTATACTCTCTGTCAACTACGAGTGAATGTCGTGAGTCCTTTTTTGGTTGCAAAATTTAATTTTTTGTCGATATAATCGTTTTTGAAAACCTTGTAAAAATCTAGTAAAGTAAGTAATGTAGTGTAAGCCCCCTTGAATCTTTTCAACTCTAAGGAAATGCGCGGGACTGTCTTTTTTATTATTTTTGAATTCAATTGATCAATTGCTCATAATTTGAAACGGGGATTGTATCATGTCGATGGGAATATAACTAACTGGAATTGTTTAATTATTTGTGTGATTGACGAATTCGTTATCTGAGTCTGAGTTATTAACATGTATGCGTGAACGTTTGTTAACCTGTTATTTGTTGTTAAAAGTCTACGTGTTCTGTTTTAGTTTGAGTATGTTCTGTCCTCTAATCTTTCCCTGTCATCTGTATATTGTAGTCTCCAGTTATTGCTTTCTGTTTGCCTATGTTTTCAGTATTATAGCGAGAAAATTTTTCATGATCTTTTAACTGTTCTCTTATTAGGTTTACTTTCGATTGGCATTTCAGTTGGTTCTATTATTTTCTTTTTATATTGGATAGAGCTATTAGCCGGTGGGTCTAGCCTGAGTTTTAGGTTAATTTCTCTATTTACGTCTTCCTCTAAAATATCTTTCCTTTTGGCAGTTCATAAATTCATTTAACTCTATAGTTTCTAAAAGTTTGTCGGCTTCTGATATGAACCTTGTGTTGTTTTTTAAGAAGGAATCGGATTCAAATGTTTTGTTATTTATTTTTCTCATTTTGCTTTTTTCGGATTGACGCGCTTATTGAGGGTAAATTTTCGTTACCGTAGGAGTTGACCCAGTTTGTTAGGTGAGAGGTTAGACTTTGAGTAGGGTGTCAGGCGATACGAAGGTAATGCAAGCAAGAGAATCCATTCAATCCTTTGACTGACCCAATTCGACAGGATCACTCGGCTTCAGTTGTGATCAATAGGTGGGAAGGAAGTTTTCCTGGTAGAAAGAACTTGCTTACGCGGCGGGATAAGAGAAAGGGCAGTTTATCGCTAATTATAGAAACATACTTCAGAATCTTCCCTTGCTCCCTTGCTCCGCTTGGTATTACACTAGTAAGTGCACTTCTTGTGAATAAATAATATTTAAATGTCCTTTTTAATTAATAAGATATATTATCAGAGGACGAGAAAAACTTAAATTTAATCATCTTTGAATAGAAAAAATATCTTCAAATTAAAAGTGAGCTAAATAATAATTCAACTTTCAAATCTTAATCAACAGCTGGAATTAGATTTTAAATCTATTGTGGATGATCTTGTTAAAAAAAAGTGATAGAGGAAGATACTGCCTCTTCCTTCGGATCATTATTTTCCACAACATGTCCTTCGATTTCTGACAAGATCGTGCAGTATTCCAGAAAATCAAGAATAAAAGATATAAAGGAATATGTTCAATCACACATGAACCTAATAAACCAAGGTACTTTATTATTCTCTTTAGATATTAAATTTTGTAAGAATACTTTAACGCACATTTTAATCGACAATCACTTTAGAATTAGGGGTCGTCCATAAATTACTTTAACAAGTTGAGGGGTAGAGGGGTCATGCTAAAGAGTACGGTAGGTCAAACTGGGAGGGGGGATGAAGCGGAAGTACTGTTATAAACTTAGATAACGGTTAGTAAGTTTTCTGATGATAAATTTAAATACAGTTTGAGAAAGGTGCCCCTGCAACGGTACCGTTCAATAATAACTTCATAAGTTAGAAAATAACTTTCATATTTCAGAAGTCACAATCTTTCCTATTCTTTTTTAATAAAAACTTCAACTTTTTTGTTAAAAATTAATATTTTTAGTTAAAAGTTTAACTATTTGTGTGAAATCTTGTGTACTTTATGGAAAATTGATCTTTCTTGGTCTGAAATTAATCTTCTCGGTGAAAAATGTAATTAATCAGTTGAATGTTGCTCCCTCTTGTTTGAAATTAATTTTTTTAGAGATTCATCATTTGATTGAAAATTAATTTGTTTTTGCTGAGTATTCAGATACTTTGTTAAAAAATCGTCCTTTGTGTTAAAATTGAACTATTTTTAATTTCAAATTAGGGTAAAAGATGCGTTTTTAATTAGAAATTTAACTATTTGGTTGAGAATATTGAACTACTTTGTCAAAAATTAATTTTTTGCAAGCTTTACTCCTAGTTAAAAATTAAATTACCTTGTTCAAAATACGTTTTATTTTGGACGAAAAGTGTATCCTTCATGAGTTAAAAATTGAAATATTTGGTGTAAAAGTCATTTGCTTTGTTGAAAGTTCGTCAATTATTTTCTTGAATATTTGTCCGCGAATGAGCGAAAACTTCGGATTATCAAAAATTAAAGTTATCGGAGTTCGAGTTATGAAAGTTCGACTGTATATGAAAAGCCTCTTTAGTGGAATTAGCTTTTCTCCGAGAAAAATTCGTATAACTACCAAAAAAATCAGGTATATTCTCGCGGGTACCCTGTAAAAAAGATTTAGAAGGCGAAAGCATTTTTCCGGGCTCGATGGTAAAAGTTACGACTATTTTATAAAAATACTTTTTCTTAATTTGCAAATTTCATAACACGTAAACAATGGTATTCAGAGAATTGGTTGCTGGAGCAATATTGTAGCCATGTAAAAGAACTATTTTTCTTTAAACACCATAAATTATAATTTCTTAATTAAAGTACCTGATTATTTGGTAGGTGTACGAATTTTTCCCGGAATTCCATGAAAAATCGTCTAATTTAATTCCACTACGTCTTCCGATGTACATTCGTACCAACCATCCTCACTTTACGACAATTTTATGTTTTCTTTTGAGTAGAATAAAAAAATTTTATATGGATCTTATTTACTTTTAGGAAATTATAACAGTATTATAGCCTTGGAACTACTTCCTCTTTGTGCAAGCGTTACCAAATCCTGCAAGATCACAGATTCGAATACTATTACGGCTACGAAGAAAGATAATATTAAATCTTTTATATAACACTTGGAGGTATGAATTATGATAATAAAATAATTAATTACTTTTTTCTAACATTATGTTTCTATCCTTGATAACATTTTGCGTTTTAGGACTTTAAAAATCTTCTTCAGCAGAGGCAGGAGTTTGAAAATCGTCTAAAAGCGTTAAAACAACCTATTTATCGGTCTTCCACCCCGATTTGCATCGCAACTCAATAGCATCTTATTTTCGAGTATAATGCGTACAGAGGACAAAAAATATTGCTCTAATAAAGCAATTTTTTCAAAGCTCATAGAAGAACTAAATTTTCTTCAGACGGAAGGAATTGTTATTCAAACAGATGGAATTTTGTATCGAGATTTGTGGAATCTTTTGCAGCGCATTACTCGTGCAGAGTACGTAGAGTGTCATCGGAAAAAAGGGCAACTTTAACTGTGGAAGATGAGACTGAAATAAGAAATAGAGAAAATTTTAGGAAGATCTAAAACAATCAGATGCTTCGAAAACTGGTATTGAAGAGCCTTGCGTATTTAATGAAGTTAATGATTTTCATGTCACAGAAAATTTAAGCGTCGATATGATGCGTGATGTGTTAAAAGGCGTGAGTGTGTACGTTTTAGAATCCATTCTGTTCGTTTTTATTTATGTAAAAAGATATTTCACTCTAGATTACATGAATCGCCTAAATCTAAATTTTAATTATGGTCCCACCGGAAGTGGCAACAAACCACCGATTATCATTTTGAATCCAGATACAAACAAATTACATTTAAAGATATCGGCTTCCGAAATGTTGTGCTTAGTACGCTATTCAGGATTAATAATTGGCACTATCCTCGAATTTTATTAGAGAATGGACCTTCCATTAAGTTTTGGTGCATGCGATTTGAATCGCGTCACAGGCAATTAAAATCAAATGTTTTGTCAACCAGTTGTAACATCAATTTGTTACAAACCATCGCAACAAAACAGATGCTTCATATGTATCACATAATACACACATCTAAGAGTAATAATCCTGTTGGATTAAGGTCTTCTGATGGTGAAACTTGTTCTAAAAAAGATCCGGATGAAGCAGAATTTCATGAAGAAGTCATGATTGGTGAAATTCCATATCGATTGGGAACCTTTCTTTTTATTGGGATGAATGAAAGCGAAAAGGAATTCGGTGAAATAAAAAAAATCATCAAAATGAGACATGAAATATTTTTTGACGTTAAAGTATTTAATGAAATTACATTTGACGATCATTGCCTTGCTTATATCGTTGAAGAAGGAAAAGAGAAAAAATTATTTAGACAAAAAGAGTTACCTAACGTTGCGCCTTCTTTTTCGATAAAAATAAGAAATACGCATTTCGTTGCTACGCGTTGCGGCGTATAGTTAAGACATAATATGATCTGTGATAAATATATTGTATTACATACATCACATATATTGTAAATATATTGTCAATAACACAAATAAAAAATTCTACATTTATTTCCAACCGTCAAATTTCATTTCCTGGGGAAGTTTTTTGGAGAGTGTCTGAAAAAAATTAAAAATTACAGTAATGTGGCAAAAATTCAAATTAGAGGTAACTAATAAGTTCCCTTAAAATCAACGATTTTCTCTTTAACATTGGCAGCATTTTATTTAATAAAATTATTAAACATTTTTGTTTTGTACAAAATAAAAAATTCAAATGATATGTTATTAGAATTTGCAATATTTGACATTTGAACAATTTAAGTACCCTCAATATTTACCAACAAACTAAAAAAATTATTATTCCTGGCACTAACTTTAAATTTCACAATCTTTTAAACTTAAAAGCGATATAAATTTTGTAAATACTATTGCTTAATATTATATTATAATTTCTTGCACAAATATTATTTTGTCTAAGGCTATTATATTCTTTCAAAAATGAGTCAGTTGATTATATTTCATAAATGAAAGAATTCTACTTTTGTTTTCAACAATAAAATTTATTTTACAAGAGAAATTTTGCTGAGGCATTTATTTTTAGAAAAGTAACCGACTCTGTGTTGTTTCATAATTAATTTTAAAAATGAAGAAATTTATATTAAATTTTTTTGAAGTTTGCAATATTTAAAGTTTGAACAAATCTTGTACTGTTAAAAAGTTGATCATGAAGTTGATGAAACGCCAATGGACAGAATTTATTAATGACTACAATTTTATTTTCAATATCTTTGGTATTTAAGAGAAAACCATATTCTTTATAACAAAAGTATAGTTATAGGTGTAACTAACAACAAGGTGTGTTCATCGATCGTCCATCAATTAAAGTAATCAACATTGAAATTGAAATTCAAAGTTTAAATTTTCGGTCATACGATCATCTATTCCTAAAAATTGGTTTATGAAAACCTTTCGGCTACTTTTTGTGCCTTCTTCAGGTTAAATATTTTTTTTTCTAAAATTAATAATATAAAATTAAATAGTAAATAAATATTTAAAAGTCAAATTTTAAGTAATCGAAAATTTGTTTTCAAGATTCTACATACAGTTTAGTCATTATAAATTTTCTTTGACAATTTTAATCCATGTTTGTGTCAGTGTTATTTTTCCATTTTCCAATCAAAAAATATTATTTCTTAATCTCTATCAATTTAAAAATATTTTTTAGTTACTGTAGTCATATTTACATAATATCTAGATCATTAAAAAAATTGTAAAAATGTTTAATTTTACTCTCATTTTGAACCCGCTTTGTGGATAGACCATGATCTGACGACCTCGAAGTACGAAGTACTTTTATATTCATAATTTAAAAAAAAAATTTCAACCTGAAGAAGGCATAAAAAAGTAGCCGAAACATTGCTATAAACCAATTTTTAGTAATAAATGATCGTATGACCGAAGATTTCAACTTGGAATTTTAATTTTAATGTTGATTACATTTTCTTAAAACCTGCCTGTCAATTAATAACAAGATATTGCTTAAATTATAGTATAAATGCATTTACAAATATTAGTTTGGTTGACGCAGTCCATTCTTTTGAGTTAAATACATCACCCCATATATCTTGAATTATTTCAAACAAAAATTATTTATGCATTAAAAAAAAACAAAAAATTCTTTCCTCGTTTCACTATAATATTAAAATTTATTTTCTAGAATCAGTATGAAATGGTGAGTAATATCGCATTTTTTAAATAAAATTTCGAATATATATAATTTATTAAATCTTAGAAGCAAAATGAATAATTTTATCGATCTGATTTTATAATGCATGCAATTTTAGATTGAAGCCTCTTTTAATTTACTTCTTTTAAAGTTAAATGTTTTCTATTTATATCATATATATATATACATCTGTTGAAATAGGAAAATTTCCAGTCTTATTAAAAATATATGTCTTACACCACTAATTAATAATTATAAATAAGAGAGCAGCGATGAAAAATTGAGATTGGTACCGATCGGCTACTTTAGTAACATTGGTCGACAGCGTTCTCTAGTCAGGGGCAGCAGTGTGTCCTGATAGAAGAGAGCAACGTTGTACTAACTTTGTGAGGCCAACACGTTCCGAAAGTTGGCGTTGCTGTCGCTTTGACACCGTGGTTGCGCTGTTGCACCACTGCGAACGCAGCAGCTGTCTAAAATTTCTTTCCATGTACGCACAAACAGTACCGTGGAAACTAGGACAGGAGCCAGTCCAGGCTAACTGAAGGGAATTAAAAAGGATGAATAGAAAGCCTTACTGTCCGGGTCTTTAGGACCCTTCGGGGTATTTCGTCTACTCTGGGTCACGGCTTATAAAAATTGTGAAAAGTTGATACTTTAAAATTGATGAAAGATGAAATTGTCGGAAACTATTACATTCTGCATTTTTAATTAAATTACTAGTTAAACAAAAAATTGTGTCCTACATCAGATTGCAAAGCATTGCGTTTTAGCTTAACATTTTTATTTAATTAATGCTGTAAAGTAGTATCGTTTACATTATATACATTAAAAAACATTTTGATTTTTCGTGTAGGACCTACTGGACATTCATTCAATTCTTCTGGCATCAATCGAGTAATTTTCAAGCTTTCCATATTTATCTTTACACGTCGCATAGCGGAATCAATACATTTATATATACCACCAAGAGTATCTATAGACTCCAATATTGCGTAGACGTCACCATCGTTTGTCGTTAAAACAATATGTTCTATATCTGGGATATTTCTAAACACATTTTTTCTCGTCATTAGTTTAAGAACATTTGTGTCAGGAAAAAAGTATCTTCGAAGTTCCAATATCTTGAAAGAATTTCTATGAGAAATAAGTCGAATAAATTCAAGTTGTTCCAGTCCACATCCATATCCATTAGAAGAAGGAAGCCTTATAGCTGAAGACACGGACCTTGAAAGAGAAGGATGTCTGACAGGAGACCTAGATCTGCTACGAGTAGGAGACTCGGGAGGAGAACGATTCAAGTCAATTTCTGATTGATAGTTTTTTTTAGATGAAGAATGAGAAGGTCCGCCACGAAGCTCACCGGGAACATAGTCGCTATCAGGTAAATGTTTGGATCGTAAACTTAACTCTGCAACAAGAAAGAGAGGATTATATTTAATGATTATTTACCATTTCGATTGGTATATTACATTGTAAGTAGTATTCGACATTTCTTTAGAGGGAAAGCAATCTTTGTAGGACGAGTTGTGGAACCATGTTCTTCGGTCAGGACGTTGAATTTGTAATTATAAAATCCATATTGAGTTCCATGTGAGCACCTGTCTAACGTCGAAGCTCAAAGCCCGTTATTTATTATTTGTTAGAGGCGGCAGGCAGGATAACGATACGCGAGCGCCGACGCAAGATCCTGGCTTCGGCTGAAAGGTCGACTAGCTCAAAATATTAAATTACAACTATGACCATATTTTTAAAATAACTAAAAATTATTAATCAACACTTCATAGCAATCGGAGAGAACTCGATGTCAATGATTAATGAAACAAGCAAAGATTTACTTGACTTACGCAGAGAGTCGCGGAGACATGGCAAAGCATGAACGCGCAATTTATTTAGCATGACTGTCGGAGGCATCCACGCTTTTCCCCGACGTTATCCGGCGTTTATCGTCGCGAGTCCTCGCCTGGACTATTGGGTGCAAACGCTTCTTTCAACTTTACTAAGGTCGGTCCATGAGCCGATCGTTCTTTCAGGACACTAACGCCTTACGACGCGATCTCGTCACGAGTGTGAGTCCAGCATCGAGACGGAAAAGCACTTTTAATAGGTCTTCCTGGTCACGCAAACACTACCGTCCATTCGCACACAACCAACCGACTCCACCATGTCCTGCGTATTCTTAGTGTTACACCCGTCTATTGGCTTGGAGGAAGGAAAAAGGAACCGAGCATTGCATCTGCCCATGTTCGTATCCGGGTCAGCGTCTTTCGTGCCAATTGGGACCGTCTTGCAGGCTACTGCGATTCCCATTGGCCGTCCGCACGCTGCTTCTGATAGGCCGTCTGTCCATCATCGCTAGAGCCTAGTCACCATCAGCGTCGTATGTCAGGGCTGGCTGGCTCTGTCGTGGTGGTTGGCATGGTGCTGCCTTTCGCCGCTAGTAGTTAAATTACGTCGTTTACGATGACAACGGGACCAGTGTTACTTCTCGTAGCTGGCAATAGACTTACTGTATATGCGTTCGGCCTCTCGTCATAGTTTTCCAAGTCTGCTCGTTGTTTTCAAACTGTCCAATCGTACGTGAGTTGATATTGATATTGAACGTAAACATAATGAACTAACTCGCTTGATAGGTTAAAATAAGCAGTACGTGTCTCTTTTTTTTTTATTACATAGTACACTGTTCGAACCGTGATTCCAATCTCACGGATCCTTCCAGTTGGCATTCAAAGTTTTGGGTAATTTTAGTTTACAAATTAAAAATATTGTATTATTTGTTTACATTATATTTTAGAATCTGTCTCATTTCTTTAAAAATGTAATTAATCAAGCAATTTTATTTTTTATACTAATTTATTTTCCAACCCGGTTTATTTGGTAAACAATTATTCCAGTTCGTCAAACTTTTTTTCTACACTTGACTTTTTTAAATCATTTTATTTTTAAACAAGCTAGTTTATTCAAAATTGTATGCTCTACAATTTTATTATTTAAATAATTGATAGATGAATATTCACTTATTCAAATAATAATTAATTAATTCAGAGAATAATATCACTGGATAATAAAAGCACTCTGATTAAAATTTACTTAATAACACTTTCATTGTATCGTGTAAAGTATTTTAACGGATTAGAAAATGTTTCCCGAGCATCATCGTGTAATTATGTATGGACTTCTGAAAATCATCATGTTCAGCCTTTTTAGTCAAAACCGTATACGTCCTAAATTTCATTATCTTATTACAATAATTTATATGAATTATTCAAACATAAAGAAAAATAGAGGTTTTTCTATGTGAAAGTCCATAAGAAATTCATTAGCGATGCACTTGCTCTATTAGTTTTCTTTTAAATCTGAAAAAAAAATACACAAGAGTTTATCCACTATGTACGTTCAGTTTTTAGAATTGAATAGTCAAAATTCAAAAATGCGTTAAGAACTAATAATATGAGACCAAATGACGCTGTTCGATAAACGACTATCTAACCATAGGTTTTCCAGACATCCGAGTTTTGCCCGATCTGTCCTAGTGTCCTGGTTTTCTCTTGAAAACTATGAAAATGACCTGGATTTTACACAAACACACTTTTTTCGGGAAATTCTTTGATTTTGAATGCTTCTTGCGAATAAAATGCTAAGTGCCAGATCGTTTTTTCTTTGAAAAAATCCCAATGGAGCAATAAGCGCAACCGACTTTCTGTGCAAAGTGTGCGCGACACATTTTTCCACATCTATGTAACCATCACTTTTCATGGGTTTTTCTAATAAAATATATTAGTTTATGCAAAACAAGAAAGCCTCGACGAATAAAAATGTCATTTGGAAATCGCTTGTGCTCTGGGGTTCGGTCTCGTTCCGGTCTACCCTACCCTAGAATGTGCAGAAAAAATCTTTTTTCGCGGGATGGAAGTAATTTATAAAAGTGTCTTAAAGTTTTCTTTGCTCGAATAATAATCCCTCTAAATTATAGTTCGATTGGATTTTACCTTTAGTACTGTGTGACAATTTTAAAATTAAAATTCTAGAAAATGATATTAAAAAATTTATATTAGCCGATAAATGATGTTCAATTTTTTATAGGTACAGCTTCGACACGGAAAAAAAGTTATTTTCACTTAAAAATTATTATAGATATCATATTTACCAATCGGCTTAGGGTAAATCGCTAAAACGAAGTACAGGATAATAATTAGGGTCCACATTTAAAAAAAATTTTCCACTTGAAAAGAATTTCGATAAGATTGTAAGTAATGAATACTGTTGAAAGTGTTTCACTCATAACGGCTATAAGTATAGTCACTATCTTATTTGTTCTTCTAGTATTTGTTATGAGTCTTTGTAGAAAGATATAATATCACTAGAATATTTATACCAATTTAGAGACTTTAAATAGAATTCAAGATATTTTAAAACAATTAAGAGTATTGTAGACAAAAGCCTAAAGAATTCAACGGTTCTCAAAAAAGTAAAATTAAAAACTTGTTCAATTCATCTGCCCACTAAAAATTCAATCTGCTTTTCGTAACCTTTGTACTTATTTCGATTCTTTGAATTTGCTGTAATTATTGCAGATTCCTTGAATTAGTTTGAGTTCTATAAACTCTTTTGAATTTTTTTTATTCTTTTTGCTTCAAATAAGAAATATAAGAGAGTTATTTTTTAAGATATAACTTAATGTGTTAAAGCTTTCTGCTTTTTTTGCACGTTTTTTATTCTTATGAATTAATTTAGCAGAATCGGCCAGCAGCCACCTCACAAGGAGGCCATTTTCTATCAACTAGTGGTATTATCATCAGTTTGATAGCTAGACCCAATTCATTACTATCACAGAAATCATCTAAGAATTTATCAGTATCCATTACCAGAGTCTTAAGAGTACATCTGTCGGTCTGTAACCAAATTTCAAATCTTACTTTATTAATACAACGTTCATCAAAAGCGTTTGTGATGTTATCTTTGAAGTTTGCAGTACCTGGACAGTTTTCACACTCTCCTAAATAACAGGAACTTGAAGAGTTAGGACATACAATAGCATCCAGACAGTCGTGATAATTTGTGAGCACCATGTCAGCACACATTATGAGTGCCACTGCTTCCTGCTAGAACACAATGACGAGGTCTGAGTTTTGTAAATTTTGATATACTGATCTTCAGGCCTACGTGTTCTGATGTAAATTGAGCATACAACTTGTTGAGATTACACAGTAGTAACCTTTTCTGAACATGTAAACGAGTTCCATCATCATTCTTGATCGACACAAAGTCTTTCATCCCTGGCATCATTCGACCTATGTCATCGCGATCATAATAATTTTTCACTAGAGTTTCAGTTTCAGGAGTCAATGCTCTTCCTCTCTTTGGATTCAGAAGCGTAAGAATTCCATGCTCTAAAACTAATTTTTTGATATTTCTTGCTTTTCGCTCTGATGTATTGAACACCTGCATCA
>JAAAKG020064897.1:0-17636 GCA_010014905.2 Druon quercuslanigerum
ACCTGCTTCTGCCTGCATATAATTTTAATCAGGTTCGAAGAACACCGCGTCAAACTAGGCTCGGTGCACAAAACAATTTGTTTAATTAGACGTTCAAGCAATATAAATATGTGAGGTGCTTTCTCAATTTTTACTAGTAAAAAAACTCCTAAGCATCTGGGCGCATAAAAATCCCATGTATGAAGTAAAAAAAAACAAAATGTATGTAAATAATAAACTTTATTGTATTTAACAATGCAAAAATAAGTAGTTGACTAAAAATAGGTACCTACTTACTTCAGTCTTATTTACACCAATATTATTAGATCTTACAAGTTGCATAATCAAGGCACTAAAATTGAACTATGACATAATGGTATGAAAACAGTCAAATAAACTTCTTAGTAATTCTCTAAAATCTGCAAAAAAATTATTTTCTTCTATCACGAAATCTAGACATAAACTAAAATTAGTTTTGAATACCTCCAATAAACAAAGCGTTGAATATATCATAATGCTTATTATCATGTAAAATTAAGATAGTATATCCTATCACAATCTTAGTGAAATATTTTTTCAGGAGCTGTCTTGTATTAGTGCGACGCGTTGTAGGGACTGCGTCGTTACCTCCGTAAACTTGAAGCGTAGGGCTATGGTTAGATTCTTCTCTTCGTTTTTTCGTCGAACAATTTCCTCCATAATCAAACTTTTGGCAAATTCAAACAAAAAAGCCCGTAGGGAGTTCATTAGATAGCCGCTTTTAGTGTATATTACCTGCGAATTCATATCAGCCACGTTGAGAGTAGGAAAAATATTATCCGTGTCAACACCAGCTTTAGTCTATAAAATATTATGATTTCAGATTTTTTCAAAGCTCCAGTTTCAGCGTCAATTGCATTGTCAAAGTGAAGGCTGTATATGAGAATAACGTTTTTGTTTTTATGAGGAAAATACGATACCATCGTCCCTTCTTTCCTGAAAGCAAAAGCACTGGATATTTCGTTCCCACATCAGCAATGACCCCCGACCTCAGGCCTCACTCCCAGCTCGGATCTGCCATTTATTATCTTCAAGGTTCCAACGAGTGAAACTTTTTAGCGACCAGTTCACTCATCATGAGGATATCAGTAAACCAGTTATTGATAGTAAGTTTGCGGTCTGTATTGACTATTGGAGTTAACATTCTTCGAACAACGTTAGCACATTGATTACTGACACAATACGGCCCCTCGGGTTTTTTCCATCATATATTTTCTTGTTATAACAGCAATAAATTTTGGAATCAACCAGGTTATATACTTTAATACCGCACTTTGCAGGCTTTGACGGGATATACTGACGAAAACAACAATTTCCACGGAAGGATTCTAATTTTTCGTCGATTGTTAAAATCTATCCAAGAGAATAACTTTTCTGGCAAGTATCTATAAAACTTTCGAATATTTCTCTTATTGGAGCAAGTCTGTCGATTTCGTGTCTTTCATTACGCGTCTCCATGTTATCAAATCGACGACATGTCATCAAAAATCAAAACTGTCTCTTCGACATGGTGAGTCTGCATGATTCCACAACGTCTCCATCGGTATTCCAAACATCATACAAGTTGAGGCGTGACCCATGGTATACTCCAGCTAGGTACAATACACCTCAGGGACGTTCAAATTCAGGTCTCACCTGATCAATATATTGATTGGTTCACGTAACAATCGAGTTTAACATCGATTCGTCGAAAAGAAGAAGCCACATGTCAAGAATGGTCGCTTTGTTTTTTGCTTGACGAATCACACTTGAAAGGTGAACTAACAAGTTCTGCTTACCGAATCTTTTTCTGTTTTTTGAAGGATTCTTATTCCATTTAGTTGTGCCAATTACCTTCTTGTTCTTCATTCCTTTCGCCGTGTAGTATGACTCATCGCCTAAATTTTCGTCACCTTCTGATTATTCGTCACAGCTTGGCTCAGTATCAGAATTTTCTTCACGCTCTTCAATATTATCTTGGCTATTGGTATCAGATATATCAGCAAAGACCTCATATTGAGTAAGAACCTTATAAAACAAAGACATGTCAAGTATTCTGACGTCTTGACCATTGTTTCAATCGTACTTGATTTTTTGGACCCCATCCTGAAACATTAGAACCAAAGTGACACGTATGGTCGCGCTGGACCTACTACGTGAATCTCTGTTTTGAACTTTTCTATTTTCATGGAAAGTAAAATAAACTTATACACATACTCACATAGAAATAACACATAAAATAAAGACAACAAAATTGAAAATCACACATTTGCAAAACTTACATGAATAGTCCCGCTGCACCTGCGAGGTGATTAGGTGTGCAACTCCTGTAATGTGGTTGGGAGCGTGGCCCCGTGAGTACTGGCCTCATTAAGAATTTAGGGAAGAAGACAAAACATCAAATATCTACCCTTATCAAATTCTATTTAAAAGTTGAGTTATAACCTTCGATTTCCCCCTAGAAGAGATGTAACAATTTTCTCCTTCCTAGACGATTTGATTCAACTTTCACACAGATCCTAATTTAAATATCTAAAAATACCCTAACACAGGACACACAAAATGTGTAAAATTAAAATAACCGAAAAATTATTTTAAAAAATAGCATTCGACCTTACTTTCTATCTTTCTGATACCCAACTCAATACTTTTTAAGCTTAGATAAGAAAAATTAAATAAATAAACTTTTAATTTTAACCAAATATGTATTAGCAAAGACCAAATTCAAGATATGTGACTTAAATATCAGAGTCCTGTAATAATCTGTAATTTCTCCCGTGCGAAGGATTTAACTATACTTTAAAACAAAATTTAGTTTAACTAGCCAATATAACCTTAAGTAAACTTAAAATTTGAAAATAAAAAAACCGATAACATATTAAGAAAAACTGCATTTGAGATATCTGACTAAAATAACTGAATCCCGCAATACTCTTTCATCTTTCATCTCGAAAGGATGTAGCTGTCTTTTAAAAAATTTACAATTTAACTGATCTAAATAACTTTGTCCATCTTTGTACCATCTAAATCAAGGCTTTCATTGAAAATTGACGAAGAAGACAAAAATTAAAATATCTCCCCTTACATAATTCTAATAACCTAGTTAAGTGATAACGTTCCATTTCCTCCTGGAAGAGAAATAACCTTCAACTTATTAACAATTAAGTTATTGCTATCTATCTCAAAATACTTTAAGATAGGACACAATAAAATGTAAAATTGGAATTAAAATAACAGATAGATTATTAAGAAAAATAGCATTTGACCTAACTTTTTTACTTTCTGCCAATCAACTCCAAACTTCGATGGTAATATTAGTTGATAAAAAATTAAATAGGTAAAAATAATTTAAAGCTTTGAAGTAAATGGCCGCAGATTTAAACAAAATCCCAAAACTTATTAACAATTAAGTTACTTGCCCTTAAATTAAGCTATCAGAATCGAGTAAACATCTGCCATTTTTCCCTCCTAGGTAATTTGGCTGACCTTTATCATAGAGAGTAATTTATGTATCTGAAGATTGCTTAACACAGCACCAAACAAGTATGTTAAATTAAAATAAAATAATGCAATTTATGTGATCCAGATAACTTATTCCGTCTTTATATCACCTAAATCATAACTTTATTTGTAAATTTGCTAGAAAAGAAAAATCTAAAATACCCAGTAACAAAATTAAATGGTGACCTAATTTTAACTCTCATAGCATTTAATCATTTGTTTGGTTTCTGTTTTCAAAGAAATAATTGGTTAGATATTTCAATGAACTCTGGGAGTCCCAAGAAAGGACCAAAACTGACGGAGAGACACTGGGGAGCATATTACAAGTCTGAGATTGAACATTCCCCTGTTGAGGAGAAGAAATAATCACAGAGGAAGAGAGAAAGGGGGATGCATAGATAGCTCATAGGAGCTCATAGATCGAGCGGAAATCTCTGCAATGACGCAATGCATGCCGAAATCTCTGGAAGAAAAACGCCTTCTTGAGGGTGGGATGACAGAAGTCAGATTGAAGGTATATTCGAGTCTAGAAGGATGTGGAGTATCTCTGAATAGGAAAAACCGATTCTACCCTGTCACTAAGTGATCCATCGTTGTTCGTAATCCGCTTTACCAAGACTATTGGTTCAATAGCTTTCGGAGAAATTCTTCGAACATTTTTCTGAATCGAAAGCCTGATAGGTTGATCGTTAGCAAAGGCCTTTGCTTACAATTTATTGGAGATAAGCATTACTCTCCTTATGATAAAAGTAAGCCTGCAAATGAATATTGCTATCCTAAGGCTATATAAATACTTCATCAAACAAGCCAGAGAATAATATATGCAGTACCTGATTAATAAGTTGAGAAAATCCAAAGTCGAGTGTTTGAAATGTATACTAAGTGGGGCATGCATGGCTTATAAAATCAACAAAATTTTTAGCAAAACTGGTTTGTAGATCAAGTGCGAGATGAATGAGATAGTGAAGACGAAAGTACAAATGAAGGTGAAGAGATTTTGCAGAAGATGCTGCCGATGAAGTAGGACCAGAGCAGGTGGTTAAAAAGGTAAAATGTCAAATAAAAATGTTTGCATAATCGCAATGGTTCAACTTAAAATTTTTTTAGAAGAAAATGAGGTATTGCAGAAAAATAATCGACCATCATCCACGAGACTATGTCGACCTGTTGAATTTGAATTCACCTTTCACTAAGTGATCCATCGTTGTTACTTATCCGCCTTACCGAGACTATTGTTTCAATAGCTTCCAGAGAAATTCTTCAAACAATTTGTGAATCAAATACGTATTAGGTACATCGTTAGCAAGGGTCTTTTTAACTATCAAGGGGGGGGGAGGGGTATGTAGACGTTGTACCCTATCCCTTTAAGTTCAAGAAAGACAGCTAGGGTGTTCGCCTCCGACGCAGTAGAGGAGAAATTTTTTTATCGATTTTTTCTATTCTTAGAAATCTGACACGGACTTTTGAGGAAACTTTCAAAGTTATCCGAAAGCTCTAGAGGGTCACATCTGCTCACTTCTTTTTCGCGACCGTGCTTTCACGGAAAACCATATAGGTTCTCTGAGGGCCGTATAATGTTTCAAAATCCCTCAATGTCCCTCGTTGAGAAGATAGATCATAATTAAAATAACGAAGCTAAAATGATTGTCTTGTTACAGCTTATGTTCATATTTCAACCTAGAATACCTTTCATGGAACGAAAAATCACTTATTTACTTTCCGATTTACCATACGGTACTTGAAGTTCAATTTAATTTGAAGCTAAAATAGGTAAGAATACAATCGTAGAACTCATTTTTTATCAGATAAGACCAATTTCAAAAAAATGACGCTAAGGTACCTTTCTTCCTTAAGATACATGCTGACAAATTATGTTTATTATTATCTTCATAATCTTCATTTCTATCGACTCTGAAATAATTTTAAAGAAATTAGTGTGGCCTTCTATTTTTTAAAAGAAATCTTATATTGACTTTATGTAAGGCTATTTAAAGACCAGAAATGCTCTACCAGGTAAAAATTTACGAATGGTCGCCCATCCAAGTATTAACTTCACTTGAATGTGCTTAACGCACAAAGTATTTCCCACATTAAAAATAAGAGTGAGCTTACGTGTATTTTTACATAGGTTTTTTGTGTCCTCTGGATGTATATGTAATTGTTTTTACATTTTGGGACAAATGGAAGTCCTGTTAACCTTAAGTTTAATAAGAGCTGCCATTTGTGCGAAAGAACATCCTTTTGCCACAATGGGAAAATAAATAATAATAATACATATATTTATAAAAATTCGACATGTTCGTGTAATGTTATCGAGTACAATCTACAAATCTGCAGTAATTTGTGGCCAAAGAAGGGTACAATTTTCCAAGAGTTTTAATCGCAATAAAAAAGACGAACATTTTACCTTAGATCTGATTACAACCAAGAAGAAATATCGAACGCCGTAGCCAATTTTATAACAAAATTCAAAGATGCGGAACAAAATTCTATAGTTCATAAGAAGTCAGATGATGTCGTTAACAGTGTACTCACTATGTATATGAAACTTTATTAAATGAAGGTGGCGCTAGTGTTTAGTTGCTTTTACTTCTTGATCGCATAAGCCGGAGAATAATATATTCAGAACCTAATGAAAACGCTGAGAAACTTCAGAGTTGAGTGTTTGAAAATGTGTACTATGTGGGGTGTGTATGGTGCATAAAATCAAAAAACTTTCTAGCAAAAATGGTCTACAGATCAAGTGCAAGATGAACGTGATGCTGCAGATGCAGGTCAAAATGAAGATGAAGCTGAAAATGAAGGTGAGGGTGTAGCTGGCGATTTTTCCGAAGATGCTGCCGATAACGTTGGACCAGAGCAGGTGGTTCAAAAGGAAAAATGTCATACAGAACGGTTTCATGATCACAATGGTTCTACTTCAAATTTCTTTACAAGAAAATGAGATACTGAGGAAAAATGATCGGCCATCATCCACGATACTTTGTCGACCTGTTGAATTTCAATTCGTTAAAGAAACAACATCACATACCTTAAGTAAATATAACTTCTAACAAGATGCAATCAATAAACTTATTCCAACAGTAGTTACTAGATATGAAAAAACCTTCATAGGTAAACATAGAATAGAACTATAATGACAACATGGGAGCGTCTGAAATATTTTAATTGATCAGAAATTTATTTCATCCTGCAATATCTGTAGATCTAAACCCTCTCAAAGAAATAATCTGAAAGTGAGAAGAAAATTGAAATGTACAATAGTAGATCAGAAATTTGGTCTATACTCTTTATTTCTAGATTGCTTCGTAAAGTGCCTGCTGCATATTTCTTATATTATCGATTAAAAAAAGGGTTCTGTTAGAAAAGAAAAGAATATTTTAATGTAAAAGAGGAAAGAAAACATTGAAGCTGAGACAAAATCTCATATTTGAATCACAGTAGAATGCTATCGTTAGACAAGGACTTGGTTTTGGATTTGCTTTAGAATTGATTTCTCGATTTGCAGATATTTTTTGAATAATTGCATATGTTCAATAAAGAAAGCAATCGATCTGCATACCAATAGTCTTCCAAAGGAAGCTCAGGAAACAAGTAACACAGTGTGTCCCCTTCCTTATAATATAATAATAATAATAATAATAATCCCCCCTTTTCATTTTAACTGATCCAGTCATAAGTCAGAAGAGATTTTTAAAGGAAAAATTGATCAATGTGTTGATTTTTGGGCCAAACAATTTGCTGAATAATTTGTGGCCAATTCGACCAATTAAAATCAAAAGACATTGATTGCGTAAGAACAAAAATTTTTGGAACAGTAAAAAGGGAAAAATAAAGAATAATTAGGTGTCAGTAGCATGTATGATCAAAAAATAAAATCGTAAAATAATAAAATCGTAAAATCGGAAAGGTGGGGCGAAGTGCAAAAAAATTGGTATGCCTCATGCTGAAACTCTTCCAAACTCTAGGAGTTCCTTTTTTTTTAAGCAGAAATCACTAGTCGAGATATCGTAACGATTGTTCAATACATGATAATGCAAGGGAATTTCACAGTGCATAGGTCAAAATGAACGCAGTGTACGTTCGAATGGATACAATGTCTCTTATTAGCCTCATATATAGAGAGACAAAGCATCGCTTCTGTTTGGCTAATTTCTAGCGCATAGGTTCTGGTATCGGAAAATTCGTAGCCCCAACCTGTGCGTAGATATCCCCTCGTGAAACAGAAACGCATAAAACTGACACGGCAAATGGCCACGCCTAAATTACGTTCCAAAAACTTGTATTATTTGTAGTTTTTAAAATCATGGAAATATTTCTTTTCTTACAAAACTAATTTTGATTCTGTTTTTGGCTTCAACTCATGCTCACGTAAACAGTTTTTAGGAGTATTCAAACGAAACTCAGGTAAAGTACACTCTATAGTATTGTACAAATGAGTATCGAAGCGAAAAGTCATAAATTTTATTGGAACAAAATAAGACAATTATTTTCATAGCTATTGCATAATTCGATTCACTTCATTTTTCAACGCTTTGTTTATCGAGGCAAGCTGCAACAAACAAAAATATTTCTTAGAGAAGTTGGTTATGAAGGTATAAGGAAATTTTCTTTAAAGAATTTTGGGAAAATTATCAATTGCTCGAAATCAGTGAAGCGTCTTGCGACATAAGCAGGCTGCAGTTCCGAGGGAAGCCATAGGCTAAAAAGGACAACATTTAATTGCAGACTCAATATTGTAATTCTGACATTTGTGCATGGAACTTTAAAAATTGAAGGTCAAATTATTACCAAATGTAATTTAATTATTGTCTGCTCCCTTTTATTAAAGCTCCTTCGACGTTAACGAAGACATTGTGTGCATGTATCTCTCGCAGCGCACTCCATTTAAGTATGTCAAAACGCGGATGCTTTTATACAATATTATCTCTATCATATTGTATATACGTTATAGTAATTTGGGTCCCGCGTCTGGAAATTTTCCATTTTAAGTGAACGTTTTTGCTTTTGAAAATTTGATTTATCTTGGGCCAATTGTTAATAAAAAGTATTTTTGGAATTCAAAATTTTATTGTAAATATACATTATGACCCTAGAAACATAGGGTGCTATCTCACTTTAAAAAAAAATAGTTAATAGCAGCAAAGGGTAGTTTAATGTAATCTTATCTTATATATTTAATATTATTGTTTGAAAAACTATATGTAAATAAGTAAACTTTGCAACCACAAAAATTAAAATAAAAGGTTAGTAGAATCTCAAAGCGCTTTCTAGTACCCCATTGCCGAATTGCAATAATGCTGAAAAATATGAAAATCAGCGCAAAATTGTATACAACTTCCAACGTTAAAAGTATATAGTACGCTATATATTAACCAAATTTTTTCAAAAAACGCTTTCGAGCGTGTCTGGTGTACTCCTTTCACAGTTTTTAAAAAAGGTCAAAAAAGGTCATGACTGGAAGAATAATGGTAATGGAATGCAGAAATTTCCATAGAACAGTGCTTGACTATTTTTCACATCCGTTACAGAGTCTAAAGGTGCTATCTCCATGCAATTTTCCATAATTATGTGCCATAAAGTTCTATAGCTAGATTCTTTACATTATCATTATACCTTTCCATGCGAAAACTATCCGATTTTGAAAAGCGTCTCATGTAAAGCTGGTACAGCGAAGAAAGTACCCTGTGGCTGTGGTGTCACAATATCAAAACTTTTTATTTGAAAGAATTAAATATATTTTTGAGGAGAAGAATTGTACTTTGTAACCCTTTTCGTGTCTTACACAGTTTCACCGGAAATGGATTTTTTTAAAATAAAATTTTTCATGGTCAAAACAAAAAATATCTAGCTCATTAAAACTATTCCTTATTTTTAAGATGATCAGTTTTCTCTTTCAGCTTTTTTGAGATGGCCAAAATTATAAAGAAGCATATACTAGAATGGAATTACAGGCAGAAAAGGATTAACGTTTTAATGATCGTGTAAAAGGATAGACTTGTTTATTTTATTAGTTAAAATATGAGGGTATTTAAATATCGAGGTTTATAACGTGATGATCACATGACGTGATATAGACCTTATCAAGATAACGTGTTTATATCAATTTATTTTTTTATTATTTATAAATTTAAATTAGCTTGCAGAGACGGAATTTAACTTCTTTTAATGTTAAAGTTACAAATATACTTTTATAAATTCGATTGCTTTGTCATTTTCTCTATAAATTTTAGTACGTAAATATTCCTCACGACATCTATTGTTTATCATTACAAACCAGACCGAAATTTTCAGTATTTTTTTAATGTCGAGGAGAGGAGGGGTAGGCAATTTAATACGTAATTTTCAAATGAAGGCCTGAAAAATATCACAGTATTTTATAATCTGTGAGAGCAGGGTCGGGGTGTACGCATAAATATTAAATACAAAATTTGAAATAAGGCTTCCACCTTCATGATCATGCAGAAACGAAAGTACGCGAACAAAACGGATATACTATATATCTATAAGAGTAGATCAAGAAAATAATAGATTGAGTATTCTTTAATATTTTGCGAAAGTGTTCTACTTACAATAAGCGTATTCTTAACATGTATAAGCATGGAAAATAGTATAAAAAGAATGTTCAATTACTTCTATAACAATTTTGTGTATAGAGGTAAATAAGGGTAACATCTGGAACAATGGCTAGAACTGAATTTAAAATTAAACACGTGCAATATGGTATAAAGAAGAAGATAGAGTTTGTAATAGTACAGCATTCCTTTTACCGCTTTATAAAAGGTCCAAGAGGACCACGGTTCCGTACAATTTCTAAAAGATAGGGGAAATCAAATTTTTTAGCGGAAAAACTTGAAGAATTTTGTCTTATATATGCTGCGAGATTTTTCGAATCAAAACAAGTCGAGATATAATATTTTAGATACTTACGAGGTCTTTCTCAAGAACTTCCTTCACGGTACCAATGTTAAAAGCGATTTCATTTCTTGCCGCCATGAAGTCGTCTGCACAAATGAAATCTTTAGGATCTAAATGTCTACAATATGCTCTCGCGAGGTCTTGCTTGGGTAATTGGACAGCTAGCTGTCTGTCTCTATTACGTTCGCCGGTGGACCCAAGCCTTGGTACCGATATTTCTGGTAGCATCGAAAAGTATTCTTCCGCCTTAAAATAAAGAATGTCGTTTATAAATAGCTTAAAGGTAACACTTTGAAATGTACGACATAGATTTATTTCTAGCAAGCTATTGGACAGCTCAATAGTTTTCAATATTCGGGAAGATTTTGGAAAAAGAAACCATTATTAAGAAAGCTCACGTTAAATAAAAGCTAAGGAAAATATATAGCAGTGTTCGAATTGAGGTGTACATGGCTTTTAATGGCACAGTAAAATGTGCACTGCTTTTGTGTTCTAAACAAGAAAAATCAGTATAGTATTTTTCAATTCTAGACAATAAGTACATTGTTGTGTATTTGACATAATTTTAGAAAATATAAGTAATTTTTATTGTTTTGATAATTTAATAAGTACAGTAAAAAATATTTAGAACCGCAGGTATACCGTAAACGAATACATACTTGAAAGTGTACAGCAAAGCTTATAACACCATTTAAAAGTATTGGTAAATTCTTTCTATTATTTTACTAATTTTTATATCATAATATGTGACGGTCAATACGAAAAGGCTCCACTCTGTCAGCATAGAATTCCGTATGGGAACATATAGTTAAAGACCGAAAAAAGCGTATATATTAAGGTTTGAACATTAAAAAGTAACAGTAAAAATTGAAATCAAAGACTTGCTTAGTCTAATGTGTGAATGTAATAGGCTTTCAAAATAAAAAACCAATTTACTCAAACAATTAATTTTGCTTAGCCCCCTGCACAACGCGGATGCTTCACCTGAATAAAGCGGAAATCACTAAACCAAAGAAACAGAAAGTAAACAATATGTCCGTGCAAAGAGGATAGATTCTCAATGGTTACGTAATAATTTTTAGTTATAATCTATCTACTTACTTTAACGCAAATCACAAAAAGGACATCACTGTCCGTATAGTCCGCTGACCGATGTGAGATTGTAACGCAATATAGCTTAAATTCTAAAATTAAAAACTCATCCCCTTAGTCCATTTGGTAGAGAAAAAAGTTTCGCAACTGGCATCTCCAGAAAATAAGTCGTCGTCTTAGGGACACAGAGTGAACTTGGCTCTTTGGCTGTAAGCATTTTATTTATTAATAAAGGTTCAGGTATATTAAAGATCAAAGAGCCTATGAGAGTGTGCAAAAAGCAGATCTACTAAACTTTTGAGATGGTCCTTCAAAGAATGACTAGGTCTTGAATTGAGAATCAGAATCCAAACTATCTTGCATAGAATAAATTACGTATGCTAATGGAAATACTTGCTTAGAAGGGATTTCAATATCAACATTATCTTCTATAGTATTTATCGCTAATACTTGAAGAAAATAAACTTGATTGAAAACAATTGATTTCCCAATAAACATCAATTTAGGTGATTATATCAGCGGTAGATATCCTTCCGATAGTTTCGAATCTTGAAGTGGTATCGAAATTTGTTGTAAGCTTCGGGCCTTGATCGTAAGTATGCTTGGAATAGGTTTGATTTCAGGGTTTTGGCTGCGATATTAACACGTTATGATAAACGGACATATTAGAACCCTTCCTGTCTCAAGATGGGCCGTCCCAAAATTTCCTGTACGAAAATAGGAAAATTAGGTTTGACGACGTGTAATTTTCTAGATATTTCATAAATTTGCAAATTCCATGTCACAAAGTGTAGGTCCGGATTAAGGTAACTCCAGTGATAATAGATATGTCTTGTTATAAAACTACTATTTATCGATGAAGAGAGTTTACCTTCATTAAATTAATATCCGTCCCCGTGTGAACAAGGAAATTTCCACTAACATGAAACAAATTTGGAATATCTAATGTTACAGTAGGAGACTCAATTATTGTGCTACTCATATAATAGACTAGTAGTTCTACAAGAATCGATTTATTATAGTGCACTCTTTGGTAGGTTGGCTCGACCTCACGCCTTCTCGTCGAGTACGCTCTACATTTAAAGTTTCTTGATATGTGAGTGATAAGTAGTGTGGGAAGGAGGATATCCTGTCCGATTGTAAGATTGATAATTTTTTGCACGATGACTAGGATCAATTAGATACTGTGGAGGTCCAGGCCCTACTCTACGCAGTATTCCTGTTACATGAGGGTTACCTCCCTTATTCTCTCGGGAATAATTGGAACTTGGAGATCTGGCATGCTCCTGACAATACCGTGTACCGTAATAACTGTTATGATAAGAACGTTCTTGATTGCGTTCACGATCAGGGGAAGGATAATTTGTTGCGATAGTATAGGAACATCACCGAAGGAATCTAGGGTACATACCTTCCTGTTTCATAAATAATTAAAATAAAAACCTTAATTTTTCTTATGAGCGAGAAAGTTTTTGTTATGAAGGATTGACCACGAGGCGAATTTCAAATGGAAAAAATGTTGAGTTTTTGTTTTGTATCAAGTACAACAGACGACATATTAAAAGATAAGGTATTAACATTTATTGCACTTTACTACAGATTCATTTTACATGAATTAAAATTAAACACATATTTTGATTGTTATAAGAAAACTTAGATTCAAGGAGCGAGAAGAAAAACGATGCTTTGCAGCCAAAAATTTAGAAACTGAAGAGCAGTAAGTTGCGCACACGCTGGGCTGTCCCTCCCAAGCCGACCTATCTAAAACCCCTCACCACTAAGCTACTTAATCCATCCGATAGTAAGAGGATCTAGAGAAGAACCTAGTTTAAAACAATTCTCAACACTTCCTAATCCCAACGTCTCGTGGTTGGCGAGAAGGCACCCCTGTGAATGATCACAGAAATAAATTAGGTCACATACCTTACCCATTATAGTGTCTCGTAGAGGGTGCAAGTGATGTTTGTCTATTTTAATACCTGCTTCCCATAAAGCTTTGAAATGAGGGGTAGCAGCAGGGTTCAAATGACAATTTATATTTTCTTCCGTGAAAACATTTCGCAGCGTTTGATCTTCCTTTAGGTTTTTAAATGTTCTTTTCAACTCCTTATCGAAACTTTGAAAATTGGTACCATTGTCGCTATGCAAATAGATTTATATATGCTTTATGGGCTTTGTAACCTTTACATATACCCAATTTAACTAGCATTGGACCTTGCGTAATCGAGACCAGTATGTTCAAAAGGTGGAGATCTAGTAACCCTAGCAGAAGGGAGTTCACCCATAATTTGAGAAGGGACTTTTGCCTTTTCGCGAACACAAAGAGAGCATTTATTTACATTACTTCGAACGGTATAATGTTCTTTTAGCATCCAATAATTTTGCCTAAGGACATATAGGATGTTTGGCATCGTAGGAAACAGGAGCATTTTCGAGGTGACATTTTACTCGAAGAACTCCGTCACTATCCGAAAAAGGGTACACACATATCAGAGGATTCGAACGCTTATGTGAAGTTTTATTTTTTACTTTTTTTTATTTTTATTAAGCAACTTAGTTTCTGCTGAAAAATGGTGTTCTTGTAAATATTTAAATCAAAACAATTTTTCTCGATTTAATATATCAATAGATAAAAAAAGATACCTTAAATTTATTTGAACGTTTAGAAATGCGATCTATAAAGCGCATACAATAAGCCGTGATTCTACACAATTTCGGCCAAACAGACACTCTTTCAGCAAGTTTGTCTATTGGTAAGAGCTCAATTTTAATGATATTTCACTCAACCTTCGGTACGTTTTTAAGACCCTTTTTCTTTTTTAGGCAGGTATATGTGTACTTTGTATGCGCAGTTTCTATTATTTCAGAGGAAACAGGACCTGGCCAGTCTCTCTGAGACTCATGTAAAAATGGTGGTCCTTGCCACCATAAGGGGTGGTTTATCAATTCCTCTGGAGTAAGACCGCGAGAGAGACAATCTACAGGATTCAAGGATATTGGAAAGTGATTTTATTTATCGTCCGGAATCAAAGTGTAAATTAAGGCCACCCTGTTCGTAAAGAAAGTGGCCCAAGAAGATGGCACTTTACATAGCTATGACAAAACAACTGGCATCTGACCAGCAATATGAGGCTACTTCGGAAAGATTCATTGATTGCACCACCTTTTGAGCCAGTTTTTCTAGGAATACTGCGGCACAAAGTTCTAAACGTGGTATACAAACAGTTATGACACGAGCCAAAGTACCTATATACAAATTTTTTCTACTATAATTATAGGAGTTAACAACCCATGTGGATCAAGTAGACGAGCTATCAAGGACAAAAGTTTTATTTTCGTAACAATTTTCATGTTTTGAATAATAATTAAGAAAATAAAAGTATCCCATTTTGTACACCACCGTAAGTCAAAAATTAATTTAGCTTCGTCCATAAATTCTCCAAAAATTATCTTTGTATTTTTAGAAGATGCATTGTTATGTAATATAAATGCAGGGTCGATAGCGGACCATTTTAGAAGAGGATGTCCTCCTCTAGCTAAAAGATCAGTGAGTTCCTTTTGTAAATGTAGAGCTTGTTTTTGAGTATCTGATCCGAATAAAACGTCATCGACGTAGAAATCATTTTTTTTAATTTCCACTAGCTTCAGGATAATTACTACCTTCATCTTCAGCTAACTGTTTTAGAACCCTGTTAGCTAAGAATGGAGCCGACGCCGTTCCATATGTGACCGACATTAATTGATAGTGTACTATCTTTCTAGAAGGTCCTTTATAACAAACTATGCAAGATTTGTCTAAACATTTTGCTTATATCAGCCGTTAAGCCAGATTGAAATCTGTTCCATAGAAGAATAATAGCTCTGAGATCACTATGAAGCCTTCGGCCTACTAAGAGAAGGTCATTTAATGATTTTCCTGAAGAAGTAGGACTAGAAGCGTTAAAAACAACCCCTACAGAAGTAAAAGTACTTGATTCGCATAAAACAGGGTGATTAGGCAAATAAACGGAGGGCAACTCAGAAGAGTTGTTTTGCCTGAATCTGAAATTTGACGCATATGACCTGGATTTTCGTTTTTCGTGCGCCAATCCGTTTTCATAAAATGAGTTTCGCAACGTTGTTCCTTATCTGTCAACATTGATTGTTCCGAAACTTCCTGAAGCTCCCAAGACTTTTTTTAATCAAAGCTCAACTCCTGTTGAGTAGAAATATAATTTATTTTAGTATGTGATAGGGTTTGAGAATTTTCTGTAATTGGACCCGAAAAAATTCATCCAAAGATTTGTGTTGTGCTGTAAGAAAACCGGAAGGTCCTTTACATAACCCTGGGAAAAGAAACGAGCCATAATGATCTGAACTGATTATCAAGTCAATTTTTTCACAAACTTAAGGAAGTAGGATCTGCGTAATCCAGGTCACAAAGGTGATCTCATTCAGAATTTAACTCACTTAGGATGCAAATATTGCACCAAAGATTCGGAGATAAACGTAGTATCGGAGCCTTGATTTAAAAACGCTCGTACAATAATTTTTTCGAGATAGGAGACTATCTCGCACTAAAATTTTGCCTGCTTTCATTTCATTTTCATTTAATTAGTAATTTATTAATTTAAGCATGTGTTAACAATGCTCCTGAGAATACCGTGTATAGTAAATAATTAAAATAAAAAACTTAATTTTTCTTATCAGCAAGAAAGTTTTTGTTATCAAGGATTGACATTTTATTGAACTTTACTACAAATTCATCTTACATGAATTAAAATTAAACAATGATTTTCATTGTTGTAAGAAAGCTTAGATTCAAGGAGCCAGGAGAAAAACGATGCTTTGCAGCAAAAAATTTAAAAACTGAAGATCAGGAAGTTGCGCACACGCAGGGCTGTCCCTCCCAAGCCGACCTATCTAAAACCCCTCACCAATAAGCTACTCAATCCATCCGATAGTAAGAGGATCTAGAGAAGAACCTAGTTTAAAACAATTCTCAAAACTTCCCATTCCCAACGTGTCGTGGGTGGCGAGAAAGCACCCCTGTAAATGATCACAGAAATAATGTAGGTCACATACCTTACCCTTTCCAGCGTCTCGTAGAGGATGAAAAGGCTGCCCTGTGACTGGTCACAAAAGTAATATATGTCACATACCTTCCGCTTTCCAGTCTCTCATGGGTGGCGGGAAGGCACCACTGTGACTTCCTCACTTAGTCTTACTCCTTGTTACGATAACCGCGTGAGATAAAGTGCAGGACCTCACACGTCTGGCAGTCATTCGCATAAGAATTCGAAAATCGATTTGCTCAAGAATCATTCATAATATAAAAATTCACAAAAACGCGAATATTTGCAAAACTACAATCTGCGAAGTGCGCTCTTTTCTTAAAGACCGTTACGTAAAACTTTTTAGTGCTAACCAGGTATTAATGTCTGAAATTTTTTATTTTTGACCCACAATAATACTCAGTTTTTATCTCTATTCTCAAAAAAATTATTATTTGTAGAGTTGATCAAGAACCTAACATTAATAAACGAAAGAAAAATCTTCCAGAGTAGAATCGCGTTATATTACACTTTTCGCCACGTCTCACGACAACGAGAGACATCTTTCTGCTTTCTGCGTCCATCTCGCAAGTTCTTTTGGCATATACTTGACACGGGGGTATGGCTTTACGGGTACTAATCAGTGATAGCTTTACACCACCTACAGCACCGATCACAAGGGTAATAACTTTAGACAACTATTTTGGGTACAGTCGTTGCCACGCCATTTGAAGGTGTTGATACATCTCCTTCTTTTCCTTCTCCTTGGCAGCGATTTTTTAGGTTGCCGCAGACGAGAATTCGATCACGAATAGAGTACGTCTCTCAATATCTTGGAGAACGATGTCAGGCCTCGAGTGTGGAAACAAAATTCTGTCCAAAAATTATAGTTTCAGAAAACTTTCCACTTCTCGTTTTGGACAATTGATTCTATCTCCCTCGGACTGTTCAGAAAGGAAGGGTTAAGGCCAACACCATAAGAGCGGCAAAGATAGTAATAAATCACTCATAGATATATATATATATATATATATCTATATATATATATATATATATATATATACGAGTGTGTGTGTGTGTGTGTGTTTGTCTTTA